>SNVD02004792.1:0-213299 GCA_013180625.2 Boswellia sacra | reverse complement strand
TTCATCATATGAAAGTTTAGGATCATAGTTTAGAATACTTACCTCATCTTCACTTAAAGCCAAGAAGCACATGTTTGCCACTTCACAATCTTCTTCTTCGGTGGAGCTAGCTTCACTATCATCCCAATTTGTGGCTTTCATTGCTTTGGATTTCTTGTTTTGACTCTTAAAGTAAGGACAATCCATCTTTACATGTCCCGGTTTCTTGCACTCATAACAAATGACTTGATCATTTTTCTTATCTTGCTTTGAGCTTTGCCCTTTGTACTCCCTTCTAGAATTCTTCTTGAATCCTTGGTTTCTTCTAATCATCCTTTTTAGCCTTCTTGTGATGAATGCAAGATCTTCATCATTTCCTTCATCGTCGGACTCATCATCTTCTTTTGTTGAAGATTTGAAAGCGATATTTTTCTTTTTCTTGAAATCTTCTTCATTCTCCTTCCAGGTGATTTCATGAGTCATGAGAGAACCCATAAGTTCTTCTAATGGTAGTTTGGTGAGGTCCTTTGCTTCTTGAATTACCGTCACCTTTGGCTCCCAAGATTTTGGTAGACACCTAAGAATCTTTCTCACCATTACAACATTAGAATAAGATTTACCAAGAGATTTCAAACTATTAATAATATCCGTAAATCTAGTAAACATTTTAGAAATTGATTCATCCGATTTCATCTTAAAAAGCTCATAACTATGAACTAGCATACTAAGTTTGGATTCTTTAACTTGACTAGTTCCTTCATGAGTTACTTCAAGTGTGTGCCATATTTCTTGTGCCGTAGAACAAGTAGATATTCTATTAAACTCATTTCTATCTAGAGCACAATACAGCACATTCATAGCTTTAGCATTCAAACTCAATTTCCTTTTATCATCTTCACTAAACTCTTTAGGTTCTTTAAGCATGCATTCCCCATTTTCAATTTTGGTAGGAACAAAAGGTCCTTCCAAACAATAGACCACAAATCATAATCAAAAGATTTCAAGAAAATACTCATTCTAGTTTTCCAATAAGAGTAATCACTTCCATTAAAAAATGGAGGTCTAGAGATAGAAAGTCCTTCAACATATGAAGTTGAATTAAAAGTTGCCATAGCTCAAAAATTGATTAAGATTTAAAAACTTGACCAACCTTGCTCTGATACCACTTGTTGACCCAAGTATGGCAACCCAGGGGGGGAAGGGGGGGTGAATTGGGTTTTTATTTATAAAAACGGATTTAGAAAACATTTATTGAAAGATCAAAATTATTTAAATCTTTCTTTAAGAACAAAGGTGAAGAAGATGAAAATAGAATGCAATCAAGAGAATGGCAATAAAGAACAATCACAAGTGCTAGTAACTGTAAAGAGGATAGGGATAGAGAGAGTGCAAACTCGAAGTACGTGGTTCGGCAAACCTTGCCTACGTCCACGGGCTCCTAGCTCCACAAGCTAGGCTTTCCACTAAGTTGTAGAAATCTTTACAACTTGCTTGATGAACAACCTCACCAAGACTTTTTCCTTCAACCCTTGATGACACCACACCAAGAGTTCTTCTTGATGAACAACCTCACCAAGGCAACTTCCTTCAACCCTTGATAACACCACACCAAGAGTTCTTCTTGATGAACAACCTCACCAAGGCAACTTCCTTCAACTCTTGATAACACCACACCAAGAGTTCTTCTTGATGAACAACCTCACCAAGGCAACTTCCTTCAACTCTTGATAACACCACACCAAGAGTTCTTCTTGATGAACAACCTCACCAAGGAAAGAGTTCTCTCAAGGATAACTTTTATCCTTTACAAGTAGATCTCACTCTCACCACAATACAAGAACAAAGAAAATTTTTACAACAAAAGTACAACTCTCTTCAAAGAGTAGATAAAGAATATAAAAGCTCTCTAGACTTGATATTTCTCTTGTTTTTTTTGCTTGATAAAAATGCTTCTCTTCACTTCTTGTTGAATGCATGGGAGAAGGGCTCCTTTTATAGGCAAATGAGATGAACTTAATCAAGTGAAGACACCATCTCCAAATTTTATGCCCACCATAAAAACTGTAATCTTGTCTGCCATTTTTCTCAATGTTCCATTTGAAATTTGAAAATCTACAAAACATAAAAGATCTACACAATTGAATCAGATTTTCAACGCATCAAGAACCAAGTCATTTGGATATCTGTAGCTTAAGATATGGCCAAAACACCATTCGGTGCTCATGTGACTTGATTTTTCTTTCATGTGTCAGTCCACTGACTTGCATGTGTATTATGTCGGCCTTTTGTTTGAAATTTGAATTTCTTCAAAGAATATGAAATCTGATCCATTGAATCATCTTTCTAATGCCACAAGAATCAGGTCATTTGAATATCTCTAACTCAAGATATGGACAAAACATCATTTGATGCTCAAATGAGTTGATTTTTCTTCTCTGTGTCAGTCCACCGAATTGCATGTCAATTTTGTCGGTCTTCCGTTTGAAATTTGAATTTCTTCAAAACATATGAAATGTGCTTAATTAAGTCCTCTTTTCAATGCTACAATAATCAAGTCATTTTGATTTTTCTATCTCAAGATATGTCTAAAAGAGTATTCGGTGCTCATGTCAGCTGCTTCCATTTATCTTTCAAATTACATGATGATTTAGACAACCTTACACTTGAAATTTGAATTTCTTTAAAACATATGAAATGTTATAAATTGAGTAAGCTTTCCAAAGGCTCAAGAATCACGTTATTTGGACATTTTTAGAGAAATATATGACTAATTGATTGAACATTGCACATGTGTCACATTCCTTGAATCAAACCTTGTTCTTAAACTTTGGTGCCTTTAATATGTAGTCTTCTCCTTAGCTTCAACACTTCATTTTAATAAGCCTCTTCTTGATTTTACAATTATTTCAATGATCTTACTCTTGCATATAAATAAACATGTTAGTAAATCTCAATTAATCAATGTGTATTGTTATCATCAAAATTATCATGTAGCCTTAGGGCTAACAAGTTTCACCCGTAAGATTACAAGGACCAATCGATAAACCCTAGTGTCGATTGTATGTTACAAGTGCACGCCTGTAGTCTCAGCCCCACATCAAAAAAAAGTACAATTTTGGCCCTTAAGAGGCCTATATAAAGTCTAATGGCCCTAACTTCGAGAATAAGTCAAGCTTCCTTGGGAAATACTTTGAGAATTCAGTCTTCTGGTGATTTTCAATGTCAAAATTCTTCCTTTGATAGTGATCACAGACAAGAAGGTTCTGAGGGCCTTTTCTAGCATTTAAATTTTGTTTATTTTTAGTTAATTGCTATGATTAGCTTAGGTATAATTAGGAAATAATTATGCCATGTTTAGTTTAAGATTAGTTTAATTAATTATGCCATGATTAGTTTAGAATTAGTTTAATTAATTATGCCATGTTTAGTTTAGAATTAGTTTAATTAATTTTGCCATATTTAGTTTAGGATTGGTTTAATTAATTATGCCATGTTTAGTTTAGAAGTAATTTAATTAATTATGCCATGATTAGTGGGTAGTTATTGATGAAACACGTAATAATTACATATTAGTTAAGAGATATGTAGTTAACAACTATACATAATGTTGTTTAGTTAATGATCAATGCCATGCTTAATTTTCCTTTTATTTAAATTGTGTTTATAATATCTCTATTCAATGATGAGGGGATAACTTAAGACCCCATGTTTTGTAATAATTTATTTTTACCGCAATCATTATGACATTGTCATAATCCTCAATCCTTTCCACCATGTTTGATGGAAATGTAATCAATTCTCCTCCCCCTTTCTATGTATGTATATAAACTATCAACATCTCACATATAATAGATAGATAAAAGCAGTTATGTGCATAATAAAACTTAGGATCTAGAGAGGGTAACATTGATGTCTTAGAATCTAGAACTTACTAAACCCATAGTAGAGGCTAGAATAACATCCCAGCATGCATAACACTTGTACCTAACTTCCCAAACTCATCTTAGAAGGGGTGACGGGTTGTTAGGTCTAGAAGCTAGGGATCGGCTGCCATCATCCAAAACGTTTCCTATGGTTATTTACCCGGGTGGCGACTCTAACTAATTATCTCCATGGCTTGACCCATATAGCTTTCCAGGTGACTAAAAGGGAGCCCAAACATAGGCAACCGAGTGTAAGAGGCCACTCTAGTGCCTATACTTTCACGAGGGCTTGATTGATTCTAAATGCTTTCATCTCAGTACCTATGCTTTCATGGGATTTTGCTGAGACTTGATGAACATCCAAGTGCTTGTTCTTTCATAAGGGCTTTGCTGAGACTAGATACTTTCATCTAGGTGTCTGTGCTTTCACGAGGTTTAACTTAAAGGGGTTGCTTTCATCATGGTGGCTATGCTTTCACAAGGGCTTAACTGAGTCAACATGTTTTTATCCTGGTCCCTATGCTTTCATGAGGGCTTTGTTGAGTCTGGATGCTTTCATCCTAGTGTCTGTGCTTTCAAGAGGGCTTAACTTTATGGCGATGCTTTCATCCTGGTGGCTATGCTTTCGCGACGGCTTAATTGAGTTTTGATGCTTTCATCCTGGTGCCTATGCTTTCATGAGGGCTTTGCTTAGATTGGATGCTTTCATCTAGGTGTCTGTGCTTTCACGAGGGCTTTGCTGAGAATGGATGCTTTCATCCTAGTGTCTGTGCTTTCACGAGGGCTTTGTTAAGACTAAATGCTTTCATCTAAGTGCCTGTGCTTTCACGGGGGCTTTGTTGAGACTAGATGCTTTCACTCAGGTGCCTGTGCTTTCACAAAGGCTTCGCTACGACTGGTTACTTTCATCCAGGTGCCTATGCTTTCATAAGGACTTTGTTGAGACTCAATGATTTCATACAAGTGCCTGTGCTTCCATGAGGACATGACTGATTCTGGATGCTTTCTTCTTGGTACCTGTGCTTTCATGAGGGCTTTGCTAAGACCACCTGCTTTAATCCAGGTGCCTATGCTTTCGCGAGGCTTGACTGATTCTAGATGCTTTCATCCCGGTGCGATTCCATACTTTTTAGAGGTACCTTCATGTAATTCCATATGTCTAAATCTTGGTGTCATTTCACACTCTTTGATAGTCTCTAATGTGATTCCACACTCTCTGAAGACCTTCATGTGATTCCATATGTTAGGATTTGGGTGTCATTCTATACTCTCTAACAGTCTTTGATGTGATTCTGCACTCTTTGAAGATTGTCTTGCACTCCCTAGGGATGCGATTCCGCATCCTTTTAGTGAGCTTGTTGAAATTCTAAATTTTATCAAGGTCTCAACATGATTCCAAGCTCTCTGTTTGGCATAATTATACACTCTTTCAATGTTTATATATTGGTTTGTGCTCCCTATGGATATTGGTGCAACTCCTTACTCCTATAGGGATTGAATTTGGTTTAGTTTTTGAACATCTGAAGCCTTTTCTAGGCCATGGTTCTTATACAAGTTTCTAAGCTTCTCCACTTGGGAATGTTATATTTCTCTGCAAAACTTGATTACCACTTGATTGTATTCCATTCTAATCCTCACTTTTCTACTCATTCTAGATAGCATCTTGAAAGGTCAATTCTTACCCACACTCTATTCAGAGTCTTGCTATGATTCTGCATTTTGGCTGTGCTTTGTCTTCTCTTGTCTATAATTCCTGCAAAACTAGTTCTCAACTACATCACTATTTTCAAAGGGGCTTGTCTTCCTTCTTATGTTGCTACCATTATTCTAGGAGGCACTAATCCTTTTCCTTCAAGGGTTAACCCCAGTATTTGACTAGATTGAGTTTATGCTATGCGTCTACCTCATGGGGAGTCGATCCTCTCTCTTTTATTGCTACTGCAATTCCCGAATAAGCTAATTCTTCTTTTTTTGTATCTGCTCCTAGTATTTGACTGCGTTTCACCCTTTAAAGGCTACTCTTTAATCACACATTTTTTTGATGTGTCTATCGTTGCTCTATCATCTTTTCTTCTAATTTTTCAATAACTATTTAGACTTCTCTTGCTTTTGCCTACTTGCGATTATGGAAAGCATTCTTGTCACCATTTCTTTGCCCTTAGTATACTTGGAGATCAAATCGACTTCTCAAAGGCTGATGATGTGTTGCTGTTGGTGGGCCTCGGCTTTCGCATCTATTCCAAGGTTGGTCTTCTTCACTTCTACATGTTGTGCTCTATCCTTTTTCCTACTTTACTATTCTTTACCTCTTCCTTCATACTTATTTAATATGTCTATGCAAATATCATTGTGCATGATTCCATGTTTATGAACTTATGCTAACTTTACTTATGTTTTTAGGCGAGGCGAGCAGCTTTAGTAAGACATAGACCATCTTCAGCACGAGAGGAGCTGAACCCTAGTTAAACCTACTGATTTCTTTAGAGAGGATTTAGTTTCATTGGACAGCATTTTGAATGGTGTCAAGTAGTGGAAACCTAAGGGGCAACAAACAAACAGAGGTACTAGAGGTGACCCAAATAATAGGACTGAATATCTAGGTTGATTTGGAATGTTTTCTCTTATATTCTTGGAATCTTATAGGTTCTGGGGATTCTTTGTTTTGCATATTTGCTTGTAGTCAATAGAGGGATGCTTAATCCTATATCTTTAGGATAGATTTCTTATCTAAAACTATTCTTTATCATTAGTCACCACGTGATGTGGCATCCTAAATCTATTTCTATTCCCCCCATGAAGCTCAACCATTTGCCTTACCCCTAGTTTTGGTAAAAAGAATTCTGGTTCCATTCATTTTGAGAATCAATTGTCACAACCATCCTGTAAATATTTCTTAGATGTTACCCCTCTATGACCTTATTTTTCATATGTTTCCACTTAGTTAGAGTCTTTAATAGATTAAAAATTTCTCGAAGCAAGTGATCTCTACTAGATAGAGACTCTTTTGCCAAATAATATATAACATCACTCTCCTCAAAGTTGCTATACATCTCTTTAGGACATATTCTTCTCTTTAACTGTTAGGGGTCTTTACCCCCTGTGTGAAAAAATTTGGTGTTATAAGTTATCTTTGCTTGTTTGCATCCCTTGAGGGATTCCAAAGTGTCCTAGCACATCAAGCATAATGTGCACGACATGAAGTATCTAATCCTCATCAAAGCACTAACAAATGATGCATTGAATGCCTTGGATTCAAACCTTTGCTGATCCTCACACATCATTTACCTCTAGTTTCCAACCTTTGTTGGTCCTCAATCAAAAGGAAAACAAAGCACACCAGACACTTAATAAGTTAAATGCTAAATATGAGTCGTGGATACTTGATTCACAATTGGGTTCCTCAAAGATTCCTTAGATGCAATAGCTCAAAGAGAATAAGTTAACATTGTGACTTGTTTGACAATTTCAACCCTAATGCTAGAATCACTTCATTCATGATTCTTCATGTGGGTGTGCATAGCCAATCATATTTCACTCTTTGAGACTTGGATAGCTTTATATGAACAGAAGCTAGTGATCAATCTCTAATGATCAATGGGCTACCATAGGCCTGCTTTTCACACCGCTCTCCACTAATGTAGTTTCATCACTAACATCAAAGATTATTAGGGCTTTATCAAGCTTGTAATATTAGGCTAGGGTTAAGATATAGTAAGAAGAATTATGAGGCTATCTCACCTATTGTGACAGGATCATCTTATGATCGGATTAAGAGTACTCACTTTCATTCCTAAATCAATCATTATGTCACATGACTTATTATTTTACTGTTTCTTTTCCTCATTTTTTTCCTTTTTCTTTTTCTTATTTTCTTTCCTTTTCTTCTTCTCTCTTGCTTTTCTTCTATTTTCTTTTTTCTTTTCTCTGTTATTATTTTTTTCTTTTCTCTTTTTGAATGCATAACATTGCATAAAAGGCTCTTCCAATTCCTTGCTTGCTTTGTAAGCTTAGCTCTTGATGTTCTTTCCAAGAATTTCCTATGCTATGAGTGAAAGGTGTTAAATGGAAAAAAATTTAGTGTTAAGGTAGATTCTAGTGGTTTTCCAAATAAAAAGGCTTAATCACGCTCAACAGGTTGCACCAAGGATGATGATTGATGCACAGGTTGGTTTGAAAAGGCTCAATCGATCCAAAGAATGCCTAAATCATTTCTCAAACATTGTTCAACCTAAGATTTCACCTCGAGTGGAGATCAAATGGGTTTTAGAATCCTTGAGATGTTTAACACATCACCCTATTCATATAAAGTTTCTCCAAGTAATGAAAAGGTTTCATGCTCGTGGCTATTGTGCTCAAATGTTGAAGAAATCAAGAATGAAACTCAACTAGCGAAAGAATTAATCATACAAACAACACAATCTTAAACATTACCAAAGGTCTATTTCTAATAAGCATCACGGTCATATCACAGGATGTTGATCATCAAAAAGACCACGTAACTCATACGTTTTAGCTAATTCAAGCAATCAACACCAATCATAGCTTCAAGGAAAAAACGGCAATTCTAAACTATTCTATGCTATTTCCTAGCATTCTTCAAAGCAAATATAAGTCTTCGTATGATTCTAATCATATGCTCCTAAGCGTGATTCTAAGCATGTGCTCCTAAGCATATTTCTAAACATTTGCAAAGAAAATTAAATTCCTAAACATGTTTCTAGATAAATGAGGGATAATGGACTTACTTTGACACATTTATCCATCTCACAAAACAAATAATGGTTAGAACAATTCATAATAATCCTAGCATACTTCTAGGCATAAAAATAAATCAAAAACATGCTTATTCTAAACAATAAAAAATAAAGAAGAAAATATGAGGAAGAAGAGAAAACTACTCTCAGGACGTACCGTTTCCGGGTTTAGTGCTATATAAAACGTTCGAAAAATATTAGAATAGAAAAGACTCTTTGGAATTCTCACAAGTATGTCCTGAAGGGAGAGAGAGAGAGAGAGAGAGAGAGGAAGGATTTCTGGATGCCTTGAGAAGTGTGCCTAATGTGTGCTTATATAGGCTCTCCTTGGAGTGAAAAAGTGATAAAAAAACCAATGTGGGATTCAGATAAAAGTAAAACTAAACTGTGAATAGTGCACTCGCTATTTGGAATAGTGCAGTCCTGTTTGGCCTCTCCTATTTTACAATTTTGTAATGTAGTCCCTTTTGACCTTTGTCTGTTCAATTGCTTATAACTTTTTGATTTCAACTCCAACTCATGATCCATAAATTTCTATGAAAATTAGACATATGTGGCTTCACAACAATATATGATTAATCATCAGATTCGTTCTAGATTAATTTTTTTTTTTAATTTTTTGAAGTCATATATTAGCTTTCAAGATCTTTCACCAACTCCCTCTCACCTTTCCTTTCTTGGCCTCCAAGGGCATTTTGATCATTTTTTTTGCTCGACATTCATCTTCATTCCTTCATCGAGCCTCAAAAATTTAATGTCTATAGCTTACCCCCTACTTTGGAGAGGTTTGTGAGACATAAAAGTCGACAAAGTACTCTTGCTTCATCTTTCTTTCTTCCCTCTCGACATCTTCGCATTTATTCTTATTATATCAAACTTTCTCCTCATCTCTCTCTCTCTTCTTCTACTCCTACAAAAAGGTGTGTCCATTCAAAGAATAGTATGCCTACCTAAGGGCTGAGATGCCCATTCAATGGCTAATGTGCCCATCTAAGCGTAGATGTACCCATCCGAGGGCTAATGTGCCCATCTAAGGGCAAATGTGCCCATTCAAGGGCTAATGTTCCCATCTAAGGGCTAGAAAGCATCCTTATGATGTTATGATAAAACACTCTTTAGTGCACCTATTTCTTAGGGTTTCTAACACTCTTCAGTGCACCTACTTCTTAGGGTTTCTAATACTCTTCAGTGCACCTACTTTTTAGGGTTTTTGACGCTCTTCAGTACACCTTTTCTTAGGGCTTGTGCCTATTCTAAGGGCTTAAAACTCTCTTAAGTATACCTACTTCTTAGGGTTTTAACACTCTTCAGTGCACCTCTTTTTAGGGCTTGTGCCTATTCTAAAAGCTTAAAACACTCTTAAGTGCACCTACTTCTTAAGTTTTCCTTCTAATACATGCCCACTAGGATAACTTCTATCATGTACTGCTTCATGGTCTTTAGACCTTCTCATTCTTTGTGCCTTCGGCTAAGTATCATTCATGCCTTCTTTGATTTCTTCAGACTTTGCATTCGCTAGGTTTCATACCCCTCTTCTAAGTATTCTTCATGTTTCTTTCAATCTTCATACTCATTGGATTTGATGCCCTACTTTCGAGTATTCTTGTTTCTGTTATTGATGTCATTTGGTCCATTGGGAAATCTCTTGAGTTCTAACATCCTTCATTCTTGCATACATCATGCTCTTTATTGGATCTCATTGTGCTACTTCTATTGGGTCTCATCGAGACTAACTTGCACATCATGCTACTTCTGTTGGGTCCCATCAAGACTCACTTACATGTCATACTACTTTTATTGCTCATCGAGACTACCGTGCTACTTCTGTTAGGTCTTATCAAGACTGACTTACACATCGGCTTGCTTTTGTTGTGTCTTATCGAGACTAGCTTGCATATCGTGCTGCTTCTGTTGCGTCTCATCGAGATGTCTTGCACATCATGCTGCTTCTATTGGGACTCATCGAGACTAACTTGTACATCGTGCTGCTTTCGCTGGGTCTTATCGAGATTGACTTGTACATCGTGCTACGTCTGTTGGATCTCACTAAGACTAACTTGCACATCGTACTACTTCTCTTGGATCTCATCGAGATATCTTACACATCATGCTACTTCTACTGGGTATCATCGAGATTATCCTACACATCGTGCTGTTTTTGTTGGGTCTTATCGAGACTGACTTGTACATCGTGCTACTTCTATTAGATCTCATCAAAACTATCCTGCACATCGTGCAGCTTCTATTGGGTCTCATTGAGACTGACTTGCACATCATGCTACTTCTTTTGGATCTCATTAAGACTAACTTGCACATCGTGCTATTTTTGTTGGGTCTCATCGAGAATGACTTGCACATCATACTACAACTGCTACATCTCCTTGAGGTGTTAAGCCCATTTGTTTTGCAGTTACCCCTAGTATTTCATACTGCATTGTAATTCTACTCGATTACTTATAGATTGTATATCATTTTGAATTATGCTGCCTAGAAGAAAACATTTTATGTTTCATGCATGCATGATGTCTATCTTGATTATCTTTTCTAACTCTACATGCTTCTTGCTTGGATTAGACAAGTCATCAAGAAAATGCTCGTTTGGATCAAGGGATCAAATGCCTTCAGGCTCAAGTCATTGCTTCTTGATGTTGATAATAATGGTGATGATGAGTGAGGACTGTCATCATCAGCTATTCTTTTTCTCTTCTACTTCACTTCACACCTTCCAATGCATTTTCTCATAATTTAACATGTCTGATGTTTCTTCCAATACTTTCTAGCCTCTATTGAGGCTTCTAAAGGATGACAACTGGAAGCAGCACGAATCTAACAGTCTCTAGAATATGAAATTCCTTCAACATGTAAAGCTCGACATCCCCTTTCTCAAGGATTGCACGACCTTTTGGGAGTCTTATTATCATGTCTTTCACTTCAATAGGTAAGAGCTTTACCCCTTGTATGATGAATTCTCTGCCATATTTGTTCCTCATTCATTCAATTCTAATGCCATCGATGTCTTGCCAACGTTTCAACTTTCTAATTTCTATCATAATCATTTACACTGGAAGTGGTAGAGTGACATTGTCTTCTATCATGTCTTTGCTTGAAATGATGGATCGGAGCACATCTGATAGGCTTTGCCTTCTTTAGTTCTTCCTTCTTACGCAGTTTCTATTGGTCTCTCTGGATGGTCTTGTGACTTTTATCTTATGATCATCATTCCTTAGATGGGCTTAGGTTTCACAGCTATTCTCTTGATTCTAGCTGAGACAGTGATTGGATTAGATTGTGTCAGGATGGGTCCAAGTCAGAGATTCGATGGCAGTTTTTTGCTTTTTCAAGTATTTTTCTTTTTAACCCTAAATTTTGTCTAAGTTGCCCTTTTAGGTTTTTGACTTAGCTGATTCAATCATTTTCCATTTCTTTCTTTTTTTTTATGCTATAAGTTTTGCCTAAGCTGCCCTCTTCGAGTTTTCGACTTGGCAAGCTTGCCCTAACTTTTGCCTGAGCCATCCTTTCTGGGTTTTCAACTCAGCAAGCTTTTTCTTCTTTTCTTTCTTGCCTTAACTTTTTGCCTAAGCTACCCTTTCGAATTTTCAGCTTAGCAAGCTTGCCTTAATTTTTGCCTAAGCTGCCTTTTCAAGTTTTTGACTTAGTAGACTTTTTTTTCCTTATTTTTCTTTGTTTCTTTTTCTCAAATTTGGTTACAATAGAGGCTATCTATTCTAGCACCATTTCTTACACTTCCTTTGAGATGATTGAGATAATATCTGCCATGATTTTAAAAATGATCAGGGCAATTCTTTGCCTCCTTATATCATTTATTACTCAAGATGAGTGGACAACCCCTTGTCCTTTGCTTCTTTTCACTTCTGAAGATGGATGGTAAGTATTTACCCTTTGTATGAAGAGTTTAATATCGTCTTGGGGAATTTCTTCATCCAACTTCAAAGGCATTATTCCTCTTTCTTTGTAGACATCCATGCTACACAAAATGGCTAACTTCTTCCATAGGTTGTGCTTCTTCAACGTTGGTGGCAAAGTTGCTTCTTTGATGCCCTTAATGGAAAATGTTGGCAGATTTTCTTCCTTTTGACATGATTTCAATAAACCTAATATCCTCAATAATAGGTTCAAATGCTGAATATGAGTTGTCTATCAATTTGATTTACATTAAAGTTTCTCAAGGATTCTCAGATTTAATAATTTTATGGTAATGTATTGACATCGTAATTGTTCATAATTTCGACTCTAATGCCAGAATTGCTTTATTCAAGATTCTTTGTGTGTGTATGTGTATCACCAATCATACTTCACTTGTTGAAACTCAGATAGGCTTATGCAAATAGAAACTAATGATCAATCTCTAAAGATAGAAGAACTACCATAAACCCACTTTTCACACCACTCTCCACTAATGTGGGCTCATCATAACATCAAGGATCATTAGGGCTTTATGAAGCTTGTAATGATAGGCTAGTGTCAAGGTATGATAAAGCAAACTATAAAGTTCTCTTACCCATAGTCATACAACCATTCTAGGTTTTAATTGAGAGCATCAACTTCTTCCCTTTGTATCTCCAAACTTTGAGTCTTCACCCACTATGTTTGCTTTGCTTTTGATTTTGAGTGCCTACACCCCAGAACTTTATGAGGAATGGGATTAGCACTCTTCTTTCTCTATTTCTTCTTTTTCTTTTTCTTTTTTTGTTCCTTTTTGTTTTGTCTTCTTCTTCTTTTTTTTGGTTCCTTTTTGTTTTGTTTTCTTCTTTTTTTCCTCTTCTTCTCTTTTTTTTGAGATCAAAATTGCACACAAACTTGTCAACTTCTTTTCATGATTAGGTGGGCTTAAAAGGGTCAATCAATTCAAAGAAGGTCTAATTCTATCATGTTGTGAAGCCTAGGATTTCACCTCGAGTGCTGATCAAATGGGTTCTAGAGTCTTATAAGAGCTTGACACCAAGCTTTATTCATATAAAGTTTCTCTAAGTGGCATTAAGTTCCATATTCATGGCTATTGTGCTCAAATGATTGAAGAATGAAGAATAAAAATCATCTAGCAAAAAAAGAGTCAAGCATGCAAATAAGACAATGTCATGTATTACAAAAAATCTATTTCCAATGAATATCATGACTTTATCAATGATCATCGAAAGAACACACAACTCACAAATAGAATATTTTTAAAACATCATTATTCTTTCTCTAGGTCAGGAATTCTTACATTATCAATTCGGTCTTGCATCTCATGTCTAAGGCGATGGCATGTGTCGGTGACATTGCCAGTTTGTTGGAGCAAAACGCAATATTCATGATGCTTATGGTTAGCTAATCGTGGGTTTTGTAGGGGCTTTGGTGTCAATAGGAATAACACAAATCGGGCATAAAGCTCCTCAAATACTTCAGATAAGGGTCGTCCCAATTGACAAAACTTTCTTGGTTGATGCTCTTCTACATCTTCGTTGTCTAACCTACTAATTTGGTCATACTACCCTTGATTTCTTCTAGGGTAGTAGTTGTTGTTTCTTTTCTACTTAGCCTCCAAATCTTCCATTTGGATGCTTGAATCATACAAGTCTTCGAATGTTTTGACTTGAAAGCCTGCAAGTCTGTCACTGATGAAGGCATGGGCTCTATTAATCACCATCCAAACCTGGTCCTTCTCTACGGTACTCGTGGTCATCTTAGCAGCTTTGGCCCTCCAATGGACCAAGTATTCTAAGAAGGTTTCATTGGGCTTTGGACCTGCTGTCTCCAAATCTCTCAAGGTTACCCCCAGTTGGGTATTATGGCACTACTGCTTTACAAATTGCCTAGAAAGCTCCTCCCAATCTCCTTGAACTCTCATGGGGAGATCATGGTACCATACTATGGCATCACCTTCTAAAGATAGCAAGAAGTACTTTAATACGTGCTCCTTTGACAAAGGAGTAGTGGCCATGGCAGTCGCATAATGTTTCAAGTGCATCTTTGGGTTGCCCTCTGTATTGAACTTGGGCAAGTCTGGTATGCAAAACTTTGAAGGCAAATCATTGTCCCCAATGAGCAATATGTCATCTAGGTCTTCTACCCCTTTTAAACCCTGCTTCTTTAAGAGAGATTGGACTTTCTCCATGTCTTTGGCCAATCACTTGATCAATTTAGGCTCTTGTTGGTTGATTAGGCTTTTCCTCTGTCTTTGCCTTGGCTCGTCTCGCCATCACCATTGTTACCCTTGAGTGTAGGTTGATTCATATAGTTGGGCCTATTTCGGAGTGCTCAACAAGTTAGGCCATTTGTTGTTGAAGTGTAGTCATATCAGCTCTCAATTGGGTCATTTCAGTATTTTTATGGTTGGGTGTAGCCATTTCAACAACTGGTTCTTCTTGCCTTGTCAAATGACCACCTCGTCTAACCCAAGCTATGATGGCTGCAAAACAAATGTGTTAATGCCATGCATGCATACATGTATGCATGATATGATGCAAGCCCATACAAGGGCATATACACACTTTCAACCTTCCAACCTTATTTCTGCCACACACGTGAGGTTGAGTGTCTTTTTCTTGGATTTTTGGCCTCATTTCCAAGTCGTCATCATGGGATGTGGGAATGCGAGATCTCTCTCCTAATTCTAACATTCATGTTGATGTTGGATTCTTTATGATTATCATAACATGGCTTCCAAACGCGTGATAACCTTAACTCGTGGAAAATATCCCAACTTTATTCCTATGGGTGACTTGACATGTGGCATTCATTCATGGTTCCATGAGGTTTGAGTTGATGTTATTCTAATCATGGGGAATTTACATCCATAGACATGCAATTCAACATGGGTTTTGGATATTCATCCTATTAGAAATTTCTAGAGTTATCTACATAGGCTTGAGTCTCAAGGGTCCAATGGTTTGAGCTCTTTCGAGCAAGAGATGTCCTTTTAGGCCAATCTCTTTTTATACTAATTCAATGGTACGTGCTCAAAGGTGGTGACACCATCATGAGTCATCTAGGGATTGAATGGAGCCAAAGACTTCTCATGCTAATGCCACACGGCTAGTTTAGGCAATTCGTGCTCATTGTGTGCAAAAGTGTAGTCATTCAAGGACTCATTGTATAAACACGAGATATTAGAATTTGGTATCCCCATCGAAATCAACTTCTCTTATCCCCAGTGGAGTCGTCACTGTGAACGGGGCTTTCATCCCACCAGAGCATTTGCTACCATAACACTGTGTCAAAGCCTCTTTCAAGACCTAAAGAAACACAAATGAGTCATAAGCACGTCTGGAGAATGGAGTCGCCACCCAATTCTTCAATTGGGAATGAATAGGGGCAATCTGATCTCTCACTTCAGGACCTCAACTACCCTTATCCCTTCAAATATGGGTTCGGTAAGTTAGATACGAGTCATTCGACCTACCCGAATTAAGATCCGGCCTTCATTAGGGAAAACCAAATAGGAATAACTCGTGTTACTTAGTCCGCTTAAGTGGTTGGTTTTATGCACATATTCCATTTTTATCTTCTTTAAGACATGTGAGAAGATTATTCAATCAACAACGATTATATAAACATCCATAGAAAGAGGGAGGAGAATAGATTACATTGCCTTCAAACATAGGGGAAGGGAAAGAGGATCACATTAGTTTGTTCTTCAACAATAAAATAAATTTGATTCCTAGCACTTCATATTATCATTCACTCATTCATACGAATTATAGCATTGTCATGTAAATTACATCTTCAATATAATCAATCAATGTGAGATTCGATAAATAAGGAATTCCTCACCACCATATGTGAGTCTATTCCATGTTTATCAAACCTCTGCATGCATATTCATACATGCATCTATCAACTTTAGTGATGGTCCCTTACCATCAATATGAGTCCACCATCACTTCATGGCATTATTCTAATCATAGTGTATCCATGATATATTCATAGATTCATAAATCAATTAAACAAATCCACAATCTAGAATCATGGCACTTCTACCTATATTTGATAATTCTGTCATGTTATTCTACTTATTGCTATTCTAACATAATTCATATCAATTCATTAAGAATCATGGCATTTCTAGCCTAATCTTCAAAATCATGGCATATTCTAGTCTAATTCAAGCAATCAACATCAATCATAGCATTCAAGGGCAAAATGGTAATTCTAAACTATTCTATGCTATTTTCTAACATTCTTCATAGCAAATATAAGTCTTCCTTAGCATGATTCTAGCCATGTGCTCTTTAGCCTGATTCTAAGCATGTTCTCCTAAGCATATTTCTAAGTATCCGCGAAGAAAATTAAATTCCTAAACATGTTTCTAGATAAAGGAGGGATAACGGACTTACCATGACACACTTATCCATCTCGCAAAACTAATAAGGGTTAAAACAATTCATAGTAACCCTAGCATGCTTCTAGGCATGAAATAAATCATAAACATGCTTATTCTAAACAAGAAAAAATAAAAAAGAAAATATGAGGGAGAAGAGAAAACTACTCTCAAGACATACCCTTTCTAGGTTTAGAGCAATATAAAACGTCCGAAAAATATTAGACTAGAAATGACTCCTTGGAATTCTCACAAGTGTGTCCTAGAGGGAGAGAGAAAGGATTTCTAGATGCCTTGAAAAGTGTACCCAAGGTGTGCTTATATAGGCTTTCCTTGGAGTGAAAAAGTGGTAAAAAAACAATGTGAGATTCGGATGAACAGTAACACTGAACAATATTGTGTCAACAATGTATTCCCTATTTGGCCCCTCTTATTTTACAATTTATAATGTAGTCCCTTCTAACCTATATCTATTCAGTTGCTTATAACTTTTCGAGTTCAACTCCGATTCATGATCCGTAAATTTTTATGAAAATTAGACATTTGTAGCTTCATAATGGTATAGGATTCATCATCAGATTCCTCCTAAATTAATTTTTATGATTTTTTGAAGCATATGTTAATTTTCGAGACCTTTCACCAACTCCCTCTCACCTACCCTTTCTTGGCCTCCAAGGGCATTTTGGTCATTTTTTGCTCGATATTCATCTCAATTCTTTATCGAGCCTCAAAAATTTAGTGCCTACAATATCTATATATCTGCTCTTATCTTGTCAACCTTCTTATGCAAACCCTTTATTTGTTGTCCATCTGATTCAATGACCTCTGCCCTTTACGAACGTATGTCTTTATTAGCCAAAGTGTCCTTGCCTTTCTTTTCTTGTGCCTTTGACACTTTGTTACTTACTTGCTTGCCCTTGTCTAGATAACATTGCTCACTTTTATTTAATACTTGTGTCTCATCATTTAGGAATCATCCCACACTTCTATCACTCTTACATCTTTAATTTCTTTTTCTTGCTTCATCCTTTCCATCTCGACCCTACCTTTCTTTTCAATTTCCTTCATATCATCAAAGGAATTTATCACTTGTTGTTCAGTCAAACCTAAGCTAGTGATGTAGGTTATGGTATGTGTTTATGTTTCTGGGTCCAGAATTTGGCCATTATCAATGAGATTTTGAACCTCATGATGAAGGTGCGTGTATTTGTCTATGGTATGGCCTAGTGTTTGATGGAAGTCACAATGTTCATTGTGCTTGAGTTTTGCCAGTAGTGGGTTTGGTGGAGGTACGAGTGCAAAGGGTAGTAGCTTAGATTGGGCATGGAGCTCTTTGAAAACTTTGGATAATTATCGTCCCAACTGGTTGAATATCCTTTGTTGTGTCACAACATTTAAACCAATTCTGGCAACTATCCTGTTCACTTGTTTGTAACTCACCAAGTCTCTCTTAGGGAGATCTCTTCTTTGCTTATTCTCAGCATCCTTAATCTGGAAACCAGAGTCATTTAAATCTCAAAAGTCTTCAGCAAGAACCCTACTAAATAGTCACAGATGGGAGGAAGCGCTCACTTCATTACTATCCTTACTTGGTCCTTTTCGGTAGGCCTAGTCACCATATGAGCGATCTTCCCTCTCCAACGAGTTAGGTACTCAAAGAACGTCTCTTTATCCTTTTGACAAGTAGTTTCCAATAGTGTCATATCCAACGGTGTGTTGTAGGAGCATTAATCAACAAACCTCTCGATAACTCTATCCAGTCTTCCTTTACTCTATCCTCCTACTCAAGGTACCATTCTAGTGCTCGTCTCTCTAGTGAGTGTATGAAAAATTTTAGAGTCAACTCTTTTGATAGGCCTATCATGCCCATAATAGTAGTGTAATGCCAGAGGTGGGATTTCGAATTCCTGTCCCCATAAACTTCACTAGATTTGGCATCTTAAACTTAGGTGGTAGTCCTTTTATCTGTATATTAGAAAAGTCCTCTATCCTTTCTACTCTTTTCTTCTTCTTCATCCTTGTATTTTCTCTAAATCTTTAGAGAACTTCTTCATGGCTTCTATTTACTTGGCCACTTTGGCCCTAAGGTATTCCCCTTCATTATGGAACCCTTCCTCGTGATTGTTGCCTCTTGGGTTTCCTTCAATTTTAATGTTATTACCGTCATTTGACCCAGGAGGTAGGTCGTTGTTAGATCTTTCAACATTAGTTCCCATGATTAGCCTTGTTCTTAGCAGCAATCAGGTTGCTATCAACTTTGTCAATTCTATCATTTTTTGCCTCATGGCATCCATTTTCGCCTTCACTTGATCCATGCCACTTGAAAGATCCTATTCTGCCATGACTCCTTCTTCAGGTTCTATGGTGTCTTCTATCTCCACGACTTCTACCTGGTGCAAACAGTCCTTTTATATGACCCAAGCTATGATGGCTGCAAACACAACGAGTTAGCATGGTGCATGCATGCATGTATACATGAAGTGCAATGCATGCTCATACACAGGATAGAATGTGTAATCGCAATGCAATATTCGTCCTTCCAACCTTATTTCCCCCACACAGATAGTAAAGTTAATCTTCTTATGATTTGGCTTAGACTCCCTATCAATAGAGGATTAGAAGTCTTTAAACACTCTCTCTAATATGGTTGAACATCTTAGTGTCCAAGTCTCGTGACAATAATGCACAATTCAACATTGTGCTACCAATGTGCAAGAAGTTTGCAGGCAACGTACAACAATTATGCCTATTGCATGTAATCAACGTGTAAGAAGCATCTAGGCAATGTGAAATAATTGTGTGCATTATGTGCAGTCAATGTACAAGAAGCGTGCAAGCAACGTGCAATAATCATGCCCACTGTGTGCAATCAACATGCAAGAAGCATGCCGGCAATGTGCAACAATTGTGCGCATTACATGCAATCATGGTTGTCACTACTTGGTCTCTAAAGATTCATCGTCTTATTCATGCAACAAATTAGAGATTCTAAATGATCCTAGGGATTGCCACTATGTTGGTGTACATAAGCATTGGTCTGTGTTCATTGGCCAAAACTCTCGTCAAGCAAGAAGTATCCCCAAGTGAAAGGTGGTACCCTTTTTATACCAATCTTAAAGTACGTGCTCAAGGTGGTGGTCATCAATGATATAAGTCTCCAAGGCTCCAATGGAACACGAGGAATCAATAACCAGTCAAAACAAGTAAAGGCAATTCGTGCAAGTGTGCGAGTGTAGTGATGCATGAGAACAACATACAATGACCTAGGACAAAAGAATCTCAGTAATCCTAATCGAAATCAATTTCTCTAGGTTCCCAGTGAAGTCGCCGCCATGAGCAGCCTCTTGCACTCGGTTGCTTACACGGGCTCCCTTTCAGTCGTCCAGAAGGTTGTGCGAGTTAGGTCACAAAAACAAGACCCGCAGAAACAGTCGGAGTCACCACCCGGTAAATAGCTACAGGAAAATTTTGGATGACGACAGTTGATCCCTAGCTTCTAGATCTAAACACCCATCATCTCTTCAGAGATGAGTTTGAAAAGTTAGGTATGGGTCACCCCTGCCTGGATATTAGTCCAGGATTTATTGAGTTCTAGATTTTGGGTCACTAATGTTATCCTCGCTAGATCCAACGCTTTATTATGCACACAATCACTTTTATCTATTTATTACATGTAAGGTGTTGATAATTTATGTACATACATAGAAAGGGGAAGGAAAATTGATTACATTTCCATCAAACGTAGGGGAAAGGATTGAGGCTTATAACAATTTCTCATAATAATTGCGATAAAATAAATTGAATAATCATAGGCTGAAGAAGTTTTCATTTTGGTTCTTCATCATTAAATAAAGGCATGAATAATAACAAGCATGATTAAAATAAAATATTAATCTAAATGTGTCATTTCTACACTAATTATGACACCATTACTCATTAATTAACTACACAAGCTTGCATAATTAACATATAAGTATCGCATAATTAACCATTAATTGACCACTAATTAGGCTCATTTAACCACGTAATTAACTACTAATTATCTACTAATCATACATGATTGGCAACCAATTAATGACAAATTGCCAACTAATTAACTAGCATAATTAACTACGAAACATGTTTAATTAAACCTCTAATCATAACTAAACATGACAATTAACTACTAATTAACTAATCCTAAGTATTGCAATTAACTACTAATTAACCAAATTAATCTTAAACTAAGCATGGCATAATTATTTCTAATTATCCCTAAACATAGCAAACTAAACTAAATAGAACATTTAAACCAAAGAGGAGGCCCCCAGAAAAGTTACCAAATTCCAAATTTAATTGAAAGCCAAATCTTTGACTAGCGTCGACACCCTAGAATTTTTCAGAGGTTGCCAAGAGAAAATACCGAGAAATATTTGTACTAAAAAGACTTTCTGTAAATATTTAGAAACCTTCAAAATATTAGTTTTTAGGTATTTTTGCATCCCAAAACTGCTTACCAAGAACCAAGGGTCGGGATCCTTTATATAGGCTCTCAAGAGCCTGAAAATCAGCTCTTCTCTCGATGTGGGACTTTAGCTACAGGTGCGCTCCTATAATGTTATAGGTGCATGCCTATAAGGATACAAGCACGTGCCTCTAACTAAAGGTGTCACTAGGGTTTCAGGGGTTACAAGCATCACTTCTGCCTTGAGATGTGTGCCATAATGCTAGAGGCGCCAACCCTAGCTTACAAGCACCAACCCTAATTCTGACGCTTATAGTTTTAGGTTAGGGGTAGCCCGGAGAAGGGGGCATCCTACCCCCCTTCCAACCCCTATAGTGATCTTACCTCAAAAGTCAATCTGTGATGCATCGAGGATACATAATTCGTAGGATCTCGACCGCTCCCCCCACCGGTACTGCACCAGTCCTAAACCTACTTGGCTTTTCTAGCCCATTCTTAGTGTTTGATTCTCAGTGCCCTTGCTAATCAAGGAAGGACTTCTGATTACTATCTATGTCTATCATCACTAGGCCTCAAAACCATGAGTAAAATTTCAATCCTTACAGGGTTTCGATGGTAGGACCAAAGCCACGAAGGCTTGGGTTGCACCAGGAGAGTCGCTTTAGGAGTCGCCACCCAGGCAATCTAACCATAGGACAACGTGTTTGAGTGACGATAGCTCGATCCCTTGCTTTTAGACCTAAACCACATTTGCCTTTTAAAGAAGGGTTTAGGAAGCTGGGTATGGATATTCAATCCACCTAAATAGAGTTTGGCCTCTATTAGGGTCTATCGAGGCTATGGTTTTCAATCATTAAGTGTTGTTTATTTTGATCCTAACTTGTTTTAATTGCACACAACGAATTTTATCTTTTAGTACAAGTGAGGTAATTCAACCACAAGTAAGAAACCAAGAATTAAATATAGATTTAATCAAACATGAGAGAGGATGAGATCATAATTGTATCTATTTCCCTAATTCGATAAAATAAGTTCAAAGGCAAGAACAAATAAAGTTAAAGAAATTGAAATCAAAGCACTCCAAATGTCACTCCTACATCACCCAAATGTGCCACGTACTGCAAAAGGATCTACCATTGGAGAACGGATCCCTTGCCAATCACGTGAATCCATCCATTTCCAACCATCCTTATGGTCATACCTACACCTTAATACTTCGACAACAAACCTCACTTCCACATCCGTCTCAATTGAGCTTCCTACTAAACATTGTGAGCCTACCCGCATCTGACATCACCAACTCATCCTACCGAACCCCCAATCTCCATGATAAATATCTCGCCATCAATGCAAGCTTGTTTACTAGTCAACGCTTCCAACATAGCCAAATCAACATAGAGCGATAGGAAGCGAGCGCCTTGCCATCAACGCAAGGCCACTAGCCATTAACTCATTCTTGCTTCTACCAAGTCTCCTCAAAACATCATCAACAACACAATAATAACCCTTAAGCATTGACGTGAGCATTTATTATCAAAACAAGGAACTGATCATAAGAAAACTAATTAATCATGCAAGCACTTTCCATCCTACTTCACTCTCATGCGTTTCTAAGCTACCAAGCTCCTCAAACCACATAAACAAAAATAAAAGCATAGCACCATAACAAAATATGTTGAAACAGCCCACTTTTCATGCATATTTAACATTTTATAGGAAACAAAAATAGTTTTAAACCTATACACATGCTTACGCTAACCATAAACTTCAATTTTATCATGTAAACTAAATTAAATACTCATTAACTAAACAATCTAAAGTGAACAGCCCACTATTTCCTATGACGTCATGCATATAAGGTTTACAAAATGAAAGAAAACACACATATACGTTGCAATCTACCGCAAGGGAATAAAGCTAAATTGCATTTCTCAGCATATAAATTATGGAAAAACATTTAAACTTACAAAAATCATAATAAAATGTCAAAATTCGTAATAAATGTAAAAGCGACACAAAAAATGCTCATAAGTCCTTATTTTGACTAAAAAACAACAAAACAAAGCATATGGACACATACTACTAAAACCCATTTTCAAAAAGGACATAAAAACACATGAAAATTATATATATCAAGTAGAACATGTGGCAAAGTGCAAAAACATAAAGAAAAAGCATGAAAACATAAAGAAAATATGCATATAATCATGAAAAAGGGGGTAGCAATACATTCATTGCCCTCGGGTTCACCAAGTCGTCAAAACAAAGCTAGAGTGTACAAAACACAAAGGAAATATGCTCAAAAGCTCACACAAATCACTAAAGAGGTAGGAAAATGGTGTTTCTGGATCATCTAGAATTGAGAAGATGAATAACGAACTCAAAGAATGGCAGCCAACCCCCTCTTCCTTGAAACATATGTTTTTTATAGACTTTAGCACAAGTGGTGTGTGCCAGTTAAACTGGCACATGCTAGTATTAAGTGGCGCATGCCAGGTTAACTAGCATGCAGCTCTAGATGAAGGTTTCCTGGTTTCGATTTCCTCCGATTTTGGTCTTGAGCTCCAGTTTTCGATGTTTTTGTCCACCGAGCTTCGTTTTGACTTTGGTTCTTTGGTTTATCACCATTGGGCTTAAAACCATAAGTGACTATTTGGTGCTTACAAAAGTCCATCTCCAATCAAGTTGATACAATAATTAATAATAAATGCTACAAAGGATTTATATCAGTTCTCTATTGCATAAAAGGAGGATGTCACGACAACCAGTTTATAATTCATCCTATCTACGTTATTCTTTACATAAGATATTTGACACCAGAGTAACCAGTTGTATTTTGAACATGCCTAACTCCCACCAATTCAATCCTCTATGATAGAAGAATAAAAAAAAAAAAACTCCCTCTAGATTGATCTTGGGCTCTAGAAGAGTTAATTCGATAAGAAATTTGAATCCATAAACATTTCAATTAATTATACCAGAAGATTCCATTCATAATGATCTTAAGCTACAGAGAAGTCAATTCCAAAAGAATCTCGAATCCAAAAACACATTAATGTACATGCAAAAAGACTTCATCCAAAATGATCCCGAGCCCTAGAAAAATTATTTCCAAGAGAGTTCCAAATCCAGAAACATGCTAGAAGACTTCACATAAGATAAATTTCGAAGAAATCAGCTTTAGAAGAATTCAAAACCTAAAAACCTATTGGGCTTTATCCAAGATGATCTTGAGAAATCCATTCCAGAAGAATACCAAATATGAAAATGTATGATCGGAGGACTACCTTGGAAATACAATCAATTTCAGGAACATCACGAAAGGATCTCAAGCAATCAGCTTTGGAAGGGCTTCAAAACTTTCTAAGAGATGATGTTCATTCAAGAGCAACTAAAGGTTTTTACTATCCAGCCTACAGAAAATTGACTTGCAAAGGAACATAGAATCAACCTATAGAAAATCGACTATGCAAAGAACACAAAAGGTAGTCTTTGTAGATGCTCATCAAACTATTATTTGGCAACACTCTTGAAGAATCCAAAATCCATCCACCCAAAAGAAATACTGCAACCGAGTCCAATAATTTGATCTCCACAACACAAACTAGAATTCCTATTATTATTTGATCATATGGGTTACGATCCTTACGCTAGAGTCACTACAATAGAGGACTTAATGAGAATTTCAACAGAATACAGACAATAATGCTACACATCTGAGTCTAAAGCTAACATAGCATTCTTAGAGTATGAATGCAATAACTCTTATTGACGAAGATATGGTAGCTCCATACATAAATCATCTCTTAGAAGTAGCAAAAATAGAGCAAAGAAAGACACTAGAAGCTTTAATCAAAATAGTAGATTCAGAAACAATATTCTAGATTCCAAGTACAAAATTCTAGCAAACGAAAATTCTTTTGATAGAATAGAAAGGCATCTTATAGATGCAGAATTCTACGATGGCAAGGAAAAGAAGAAAACAAGAACAAGCCTATCCGGTGCACCTAAACTAGACTTTTATGAAGAAAAGTAATATATTGATTATGAAGATGTTTGCGTCCCAATCATAACATGTGGGAAGATTTTAAAAAAAATTCATGTGCTACTACAGAAACATAGAAGGAAATGCCAAAAGAAGATAATGACATCAAAACAGAGCAGAAGATACAAATTGGACCAAAGTGCATGTAAGACAGTTCAGATGCTGTGACAGAGAGTCTGAAAGAAATTGTCTCAATTCAGAGCCAAACAAGAAGTTTCAATTGGCACTCACTTCACTGATATAAAGAGAAAAGAATTGATCAAGAATCCAATCTACTACATCAGCAAACAAACGACAAAGGGTGAAAGAAGCCGCATTATCTGAAAAACCTATTTGGGGATTTGTGAGAAGAAAGTGTTAGGGTAGAGAAAATGAATTAAATATGGATTTTTCATTTTGATAGAGTTGTAACAGCCATAGAAGCAGTATCTGAAGTTATTTTAATATATCCAAAAAGGAATTCTATAGCATGGGTAATGAAATTGGCATTTGTAGCAACAAATAACATAGCAAAATGTGAAAGAGCAATCACTAGGCTCTTAATAACTTACATGTTAGGAGCATAATTTATAAGGCTTATCATGACTCTAATTTGGTGTTTAGTCAAAATTACAAAACAATTTTATAGTGAAAGTACCAGCTTTGGGACTATACAGAACCTTGACACAGAAGCTCATCAAAAGATTTAGGACAGCGAAGATAAAACATCTACATGAGACAAACAACAGAATAGTTGATGCACTCACTACTATCGAATTGAAACTCCTCTTAGAAGAAGGAAATAGGATTGTAAACATCATATAGAAAGCCTCCTTAGTACTTAATGCTTACCACAATTCCAGATTACAACTTTCAATAGAAGATTGATGATTTCCTATCTACCAAGTTTTGAAAGAAGGAAATATCCTAAGTAATTTGAAACAATTAAAAGATTACACTATGGGGTTTGTACAATCAACTTCTAGGAGGAATCATGACTAGGTGTCTAAGTCCACATGAAGTTATTCAGAAACTCCAATAGATTCACCAAGAGAATTACAGAACTAAAGAGAAATTTAGCATATATAGAAAGCTACAGAGAGGAGGCTACTGCTAGGCAAAATCAAAAAGCCAGTTGATGAAGTACAAGTTAGTTTCCCAAAGTGTTATTCAAAATACCTACAGGAAGAGGTATGAACAGATTCATACGAAAAAGAATGGCGATATAATTTTGAAATTTATGATCCAAAAAGAATTGCCAGTCAACAAAAAAGAAGCACATAAAGTCTAAAGAGCTACAAAAAGATATTTTTGTTCGTGGAAACATCTTGTTCAGAAAAGGACCCTAAAGATGCCTAAGTTCATCAAAAGCCAAAAAAGCTCTACAAGAAATCAACATTGGAGATTATGGAGAACATCAGGGAGAAAAGAAACTATATAGATAACTCCTAGACAAGTGCTATTTCTGAGAAGGAGTGAAACAACAAGTAAAAGAGTTCGTGAAAAGATGTCACACATGCTAGATACACAGTAGTGTGCTCCATCAGCATCTTACAGCTTTGCAAAATATAAGAGCCCCTTGGCCCTTTCATACTTCAGGGTTTGACTTGATTGGGCCAATTCACCCACCATCACATGATTATGTATGGATTCTCACTACCATGGAATATTTTACCAAATTGATTTGAAGAAAGCTTAGAGGCTTTCAAATATTACATTTGATCAAGAATGGTTTCCAAACAGAATTCCAAAAATGGTTTGTAAATGCAAAACAACATCTTAGCACCAAAAGTAAAAACATGTCCAATAGTAACGCAAAAATCAAACAACAAAAGCATCTAAAATAGTCCATCATCAACATGACATCACTTCCAAGCATCAACAACTATTATTGAAACATTTGGAGTAGCCAGAGAAGTCTTCTCTTGTTCTAGATCATCAATTTTCTTTGGCAAGGTCTCTATTTGCTTCTATAGATTTACATAATAAGTTTGAAGAACAACAAAATGATCTTGAGTAGAACTTAACTAGAAGATACTTGAAAAAGCTTGTCATTTATATGGTGTAGACCATAAAAAGCTCCGATTAACTCATCAATACAGCTCACAAAGAAAAGAACATCTAATTGTGTCTGCATCAGATCTCTGCAAACAGCTATCCAAGAAAGGTACAGCCATCCAGAATAATCACATATTTGTTTACAAAGTTATTTAAGAAAGGAATCATGTCAGTAGATATATCTAAGCCATGAAAAAGAGCCTTAACATCAGAAGGCTTATGCAAAATATCAACAGAGACATAAACAACATTGTTGTCCTCATAAGAAACTCAATACTCCTCAAAGGTTTGTTGTACACTAATGGCAACTATGGACAAAGTCTATAGAGGGGTACTAGAAATAGAAGTAGCACTTAGTGAAACAACAAAGAAAGTATTAGAAATTTGCCAGAAACAACATCAGAAGAAAATACAAGATACTTACAATGAAAAGATTTCAAATGGCTAGTGACTTCAACTTTGGGGATCTTTAACTCAAGCATAATCCTACTTTTCTTTGCTTCATATTTTCCCTCAAAGGCTTCTCTTTTCCTTTTTGTGGTCCCAATCTCCTATGTAAAATCAAGGCTCCTAAGAATCGAATCAATGTCAAACTCCATCTGCAGTATCTTCTTTATCTTCCTCAAACATGTCATCCTGACCAAGATTAACCTGACCCTGCAAATATTTCTCTGTCAGAATACAATCAAAATCATAAATGAAATTGTGCAAAGCTAAAGAAACATACCTGATGTCCACTTTTAGCTTCAGAGGAAAATACAAAATTATCTTCAAAGGAAGCATTCTCAGATAAAGAGTCAGAATCATCCAAATCAACATGTGTAGAACTAATTGTTGAAGAATAATGACTTTGTAAATGTGAAGTCTGATTAGAAGCAATCGGTACCACAAAAGAACCAGCTTCTTTTTTAACATTTAGAAGAACCACTAACAGATTTCTTGGGAGTGGTCTTTTCTTTATTAACCTTTCTAGCAGAAGTCTTTGGAGAAGAAGAGATGCTAGGACTACGAGTTTTTGATACACCTTTGGCACAAGAACTGTAGATTTTATGCCTTTGACACCATGAATCTCGAATTTATAGCCAATAATTAAAGGAAAAAGGGAGGAAAGCTTCACATACAGATTCGATAGCGAAGCAACAAACTCATGCAACTAATAAGAAAAGTCGACAGAGTCACCACTAGGGGGTTTCACAGAAGCAAATTTCACAAATCCAGAATTGACTGAAGAACTATTCTCTAGAAATTGTTAAACTCAACAAAATGAGAGCTCCTCTTATGAGCTTTAGCAATGGAAAGATAAAAGCTAGTCATACCCTCAAGTATTTCAAGTGAGAGGGAATATATTACAAGATAACAGAAGGACAATTAAAGCCGAAAAATTTTATGTTGGAACCAAATCCATACCAAATTGATTAAGTATTCGGTGTGGATTATAAGCAATAGCAAACCTTCCAATAGAAAGCATCTCACAATTATAAAGTTCATCTAGAGACAAATAAATACAACTTAAAAAAAGGGAGCCAAAGGAAAACTAATTCCCTGTGCTAATCGAATAGCTATGGAAAACACTTGAGGAACTACTATATCATTTCTAGAATTGCATAAAACAAATTTACTCAACTATCAAAGATCTAGACCTAAATCTAGACTAATAGCCTGGTCCAGCAAAAAAGGTACCATGAGAAAAAGAATCAATGAAGTACCTAATCTTAGAAGGGAAGTTAGGACAGAAACAAGACTTATGACCACCCTCATACTGACATTGAGATAAAGCTTTCACCAAAGAATCATTCACATCTTTTTCTATAGTAAATAAGTGGATAGCAAACAGATTTGCCTCACTAAAACATGGAAAGTCCAAAATCATAGCAACATCCTTTAAAGTAGGAGTAAACTCACCTAAGCTCTTATGAAAGTGTGGCTTGCACAACACCATCTTTGAACCAATTGCCTCAATAAGGGAAAGTCATTCTGTAGATAGTACTGCCTAGAAGAAATTAAAGCATCAGCAATTCCAGCATAGTTCAATCTATCAAATGTTAGGGCATTGTTCATCTCAAAATTGACCGGCTCATTCCAGCCAGTAGAAGATCTAGGGGGACTATAGAAGTAAATTGAAATTGCATGGTAATCGCCTCTCAAAATCCTATAGAGGGATATAGAGCCAGCCAAAGAAAGAATGCCATTATCAACAATATCGGGTGTATTAGTCAAATTCAACAAGTTTTCTTTGATATTATGAATAAGCATCCCAAGGGTTTCAAGTAGTTGGTCATGCAAAGGGGAACTCACCCTACAAATACAATAAACACATAACCGTGAATCAGAAAATAGACAGAAACCATATAAAGAGCAAGCATGCGTAATGATTTAGAAGGAAAAAGAAGAAACTTGGTTGCCCTAAATGCTAATCAGTGAATAAAAGTAACACAATACCTAATAAAAAGAGTTACAGCAGAGAAAAAAGGGAACGACTACAAAACATTGAAACACGAAGGCAATAAAAAAATCAAGCAATCAGAAAGATAAGAGCCAAAAGACTAAACATGACCAGGCACAAATCACAAGTGCTTACCAGAAAAAAAAAGTAAACAGAAGGTAGAAAAGCTACGATTTTGAGTTTGAAGTTTGAAGGTGTAGCAAAATCAAAATGTGGCAGTATTTAAAGTGCTTTTGGAAGAGTAACAATCCCAGAGAAAATCATGCTAGAAACTCATAATTCAAGGAGAAATTGAAAATTCAAATTTTAGTAAGAGATAGATGAAGAGTTGAAGTCAAATTGGGAGCTAAATAGACTTAATGTTTGGACTTCACAAAAAAGGCTAAAACCAATTTCTCTTTGGCCCATCATTTATAAAGCCCATAAAGCAAAGCAAGATCCATATAAAATTTTTTTAATAGATCTAAGGAAGTAAAAGCATCCAATGCAGCCCATTATTTTCAAAGTTCATAGGGAAGACTCATCTAGATTTGCAAAAGCTCAAGTGGACTCTTAAACATGAAGCCAACAAAAACTTCAAATTGAGCCTGATTCAAAAATTAAATAGCCTGATTCAAGCTTAGCTTGATTCAAGAATAAATGTGTAGACTAAGCCCTATTCAAAAGCATGCAGAGCCAAGACCCATTATGCCAAAGAACTATAGACCAGGCCTAGTGAAATATAGACAACAAGTTTGCAACACCATTTGACTTCAGAAAGTGAGGCATGCGTAACTAGGTGAAAACTTTCACTAAGAGCTAAACATGATAAGCCAGAATTAAATATAGACAGTCAAGTCTATAATTGTTCGGCCTGTCTCAACATTCTACATGGCTGACCTAATTAGGGGGTTCAATGTTGATACTCGATTTTGGCTCAAGTCCCATGGCTCAGCCCAAGTAGGCCCCATCGGCCCAATCTGAATAGGAACTATGAAACTGTACAATCAAACTAGGTCCATGGCCATGGCATTTAGTACAATCAATAAAGTCAGTATAATCAGTACAAGACCTTGAAAACTAACTCAGTATAAGCCCATAAACAAAGTCTAGTGCTAGCACAATCAGTATTGTGCTTAATTAAGCCCCATGAGCTCGGCTTAAGCTAGCCCCGTGGGCCAAAATCTAAATCTAAACTCTAAATATGAATTTGAAATTGAAACTGTATCCAATTTGTGTACTCAGTTCAAGTGGACCCAAGCCACCCATAGGGCTTCTTGGTGAGGTATGGATTGGTTAGCACAAATAGGAAATATGAGGTCCACTTAGGCCAATGTGTTAAAGCCAAGGCCTACTTGGGAGTTATTTTGATAAATTACACTTGAGGTTAAGGGTGAGGGCAAGATGATAAAATTCTCCTAGAATTATCCTTATATTTTATTTTATTATCTCTTATAGAGAAATATTCTTAGACCTTATCCTAGTATTTATCCCATATTTTTATTAAGTAATTAGAGATAATTATAACATTATCTCTTATTATTTTATCCCTTACCCTGTTGACATTGGCTATAATTCTTGCACATTAGCTATATAGAGCCTTTATAAATTCTCATAAGATCATCAAGAAATACACATCGAAAGCCTTAAATACATCCCCATTGTCATTCGTCAACCATTCTCATCTTCTTATGTACCCAAACACATTTCTCAAACACATACCTTAATCATTAAAGTTAGGCACAACCTTGTTTCTGCCTTATATAGCCAAAACACTTCCAAAAGCACCTATCAAGCATGATTTTCATTAAACACAGTCTAAATACAATCGTTCATGTTCAAAATATGCATAAAATCATCATATATTTTGTTGTCATCAGTTGTAGCCATTCTGTATTTTTATCCTTTGCATGATCAATTACATTCAACTATTTCATTCACATCACCAATCTACGAATTACTTTTAGATCACTATCCTCAAGTTTCAGAGTAAACGAGCACTCATAGTTGTTTCTGTATTTCTCTAGAACAGTATCGAGATAGTGACATATAAACCATTATTTCATTAAGTCAGTCCCATAAACATTATTCTAGTCCATCCAGTATTACCATCTCTCATATTTGTTGTTTGCTTCCACTGCCACATCTCATCCAAAAGCTTTTATCTGTTTCCTTATGCAAGTTGCTATCATATATCTGCAACATGAGTCTTCCTAATCTATCAAAAATTTTGAGGTGATGTGGGCCAGCTCTCTGCAATTCAAACAGAAGTCTCACATGAAAGGGTCTTCTGGATTTTTTACATAAAAATGGTACTTTTGTCATTCATCTTTCCTTGTTAAGGGTAAAATCGCCTTTTTTGTATTGCTATAAAGTTGGGACACAACACAGTGTAAAAAATTTAGTTGTATTAATTTTGAACCTATTTTTATAAGTAAAGATCATTTCGGTGACTCATCAAAGGATCAAATGTTAGCCAGACTTGAGCACCTATATTTTGTGAGTGGATAAGTTTTTAATGGTTAAATATTTATTTAAAAATGCTATTTGACATGTCATGATATTTTATTGAAATTGAATACTTTTAAATGCATCATTAAGCATGTTTATGTGATACGCGTATGGATTTTAATTAAATGAAATTTTGAATTGTTTTATGATCTTTCAAAATTGATGTGAGTTTAGAGTATGAAATTATGATATTGTTAAGTGAAAAATTGATATTATATTAATGTGAAAGTGTATTTGGCTCCAAACCACCCGCTGAAGTACCCATTCTCATCTATATGTAAAATTGCTCTATGCATGCATATGATAATAATTATATCTACCTGAGTGTTGATGTTATTCCACCAAGTATGATTACCCTACCTCGGTGTTGATGTTGCTCCACCAAGTGTGATTGTCCTATCTGGGTGTTGATGTTGTTCCACCAAGTATGATCACATTGCTTGGATGTTGATGTTGTTCAGCCAGGTATGATTATATTACTTTGGTGTCAATGTTATTCCACCAGGTATGACCAGTGATTCCTCTGGATACTAATTTAGTGTAATTTTCTAGTATGACAAATATTATTGTAAATAAAAGTCACTTATATTTCATTAAAATCATATTTATATGATTTGATATATGTATGATATTTTATGACATAAACGGCATATGTTTTATAATAGTGAAGCTTATTTGATCTAAAATTCGGTAGTAAAATATTTATGGGAGATATTGTGAGCGACCTCTCATACTCGGTTCCCCAGTGGGCTCCCTTGTGGTCGCCTTGAGGGCCGTACAGGTCAGAGTCACCACCTGAGTAAATAACCACAGGTAAAGTTTTGGATGATAATAGTCGATCCCTAACTTTTGGACCTAACTACCATCACCTCTTCAAAGATAGGTTTGGGAAGTTAGGCACAAGTTACACTCGCCCGGACGTTAGTCTGACCTCCTTTACGGGTTACCTGAGTTCTAGAATTCTAGGTCACTAATGTTATCCTCTTTGGATCCTAAGTCTTATTATGTATACAACTGCTTTTATCTATTTATTACATGTGAGGTGTTGACAGTTTATATGTATACATAGAAAGGGGAAGGAGAATTGATTACATTTTCATCAGACATGGGGGAAGGGATTGAGGATTACAACAATTTCTCATAATAATCGTGATAAAAAATAAATTATTACAAAATATGGGGGTCTCAAATCATCCTTTCATTGTCAAATAAAGGTGATGATAAGCATAATAAACAAAATCTAAATTAAGCATGGCATTGATCGTTAACTAAGTTATATCATGCATAATTGGAGATTAAATATCACATGATTAATTGCTAATCATCACATATTTTACACCATTAATCACGACATAATCAATAGTTAATTAATTACATAATTAATTACTAAGCTTGCATAATTAGACTACTAATTAACTATTTCTAAGCTAAACATGGCATAATTTATTAAACTATTCCTAAACTAAACATGGCATAATTAATTAAACTACTCCTAAAATAAACATGGCATAATTATTTCCTAATTATACCTAAGCTAATCATATCAATTAATAAAATTAAATACTAGAAAAGACCCTTAGAAACTTACCTGACTCTGATTACTATCAAGGAGGAATCTTGACTACATAAATCACCATAAGACTGAATTCTCCAAGTACTTCCCTGGGAAGCTTGACTTGTCTCGAACTTAGGGCCACATGCCCTTGTATAGGCCCCTTGAGGGCCAACAATGAGCTATTTTCCTGATGTGGGACTATAGACTATAGGCGCGGGCCTATAACTCACAAGAGGCACTAAGGTTTACAAACTTGCTTGAGGCACAAACCCTAAAGGCACGGTCCTATAATGTTATAGGCGGCACTTTTCCTCTAAACTCGCGTCTGCTCTAAATCTAACTAAAGGTGCGTGCCTGTAATGCTAGAGGCACCGACCCTAGCCTACAGATGCCAACCCTATTCCTAGGCTTCTTTCTTATATCACATCGTTTCGGGTCAAGGGCGCTGCCCTTAAGGCCCTAGGAGGGGGCCTCCTACCCTTTTCCAGCCCCACCGTGACCTTACTGCAAAGGTCGATCCACGTGTGCGTCGTGCGAACATAATTCTTCGAGTCTTAACCACTTTCTCAACAATACTATATCGGTCCTAAGCCTACTTGGCTTTCCTACCTTTTCTAGTGTCATTTTTGCAGTTGAGAATAATCCTCTGATTTAATGTTTCTAGTTATCATCATTGGGCCTAAAAGACTGTAAACAAAATTTTAGTGCTTACAGATATGTTCATATTTTGAAACTGATTAGTTTAAATGTTTGAAAATGTTTTATTTTTAAAATTAATATCCACTCACTGGGCATTAGCTCACTCAATTCCTATATTTTTCTATTTTCCCTCGTAGGTCACCACAAGCATTCGTGCGACTTAGTGATCGCTTTTGTAAGATTGGCCATGTGACGAATCCACAGAGTGATATGATTTTTACCTCACGTGCTGATATATGTGTATATATATATTGTCTATATCTTGTGAGCATGTTGATGGTCCAGTATGTTATATACATACTGGTGATATATTATATTATTTTGGCTACGATGTTATAGACAGTCTGAGACCCAACGATGATGATTTATTATACTACTTTTTGTTACAATATTATAGAGGGATCTGAGACCCATTGAGCGGCTTATTTTTTGAGTTTTTGTTAATGAAAAAAATAAGAAATTTTAGTGGTAGTTAAGTATTGAAATTTTAATTAGAAATGTTTTATGGATAATTGTAGGTGGTTAAGTAAAAAAAAAAATAGGAGAAATTTTGTCAGTTTTTTAGTTACATAATGTTTAAACTTTCTGTAATGTCAAAAAATGTATAACGAAGCCGCAATGAGTCAATAAATGGTAAGACTAGTTATTGTTATTACTTTCTTAGGAGCGCTCAGATCCTAATAATAAGGATAGTCTAGTTGGGGTAGGTCTGTGTGACTTTTTACCTAATCTATCAACTTTTGAATTGTTACAAATTCTTTTAAATTTGTTAGTGCTAACAAAGGAATTTGACACTTGGTTTTAATTTTAGTGAGTTAAATAATCATTTTTATTTTGGCTATTTATCAAGTTTTGAATTGATATAAGTTCTTTTAAGTTTGCTATTGCTAGCAAATAGCTTTGAAGCTTTGTTACTAATTTAGTTAGTTAAAAAATAAGTTTTTTTAGTGTATGTATTATTAAATTTTAAATCGTTATAATTTTTTTATTTATTGATGCTCAAAAATGAATTTGATATTTGGTTTTAAATTTTAATAATACTATATTTATGATTTATCTATTATTAACTTTGTTAACAAATTGAGTTGATAAAATATTAAAAAATAAAAATAAATAAAGGATATTAAATTGTCTGATGTTGTTGTTAATAGAAATTTTATCTACTTATATCATTAGAAAAAATTGGTTAAAATGAATTGATTCTTTAAATTTTAAATTTACTAAGCTAAACAACAATTTTTAACAATTTAGTAATCCTGAGTCTACAGTCACCTGCTCTCAACCGCGGTCGATGGGGTTTCTTTCATTATTTATGGGTTGAATGATGAGAGACTGTGATTTCCGTAGTTAGATGCTGGTTTGTTATTTATTTATTTTTTATGTTTTTACTTATATTTATCTTTTTTTTTTTCTTTTTGTGATGCGTGTAAAGCTACAGTTGGTACTATTTTTGGTATCAAAGGTAATCAAAAGTTTAAGAAATGATGAGGATTGGGTTGTCCGTCCAGTTGACTCACAAGAGGTCACAATCATCATCGGATCGGAAGGTTCAAGGAAAGAAGGAAGAAGAAGTGGAGCCCACACGGAAAGCTGTAGTGGGGAAGTAATACTATAGTATTATGAATATTAGATTAGCCTAACGCTCGTTCAAAGCATGAAAGTTTTTCAACCCTGACCTTGGCTGAGGCTTGAACAAAGGAAACGAAAGAAGCACTGCTTTCTCTCTCTCTTTCGCTGTCCTTTTCGTCTAAGGTCTAATACAACACGTAAATATAGCACGCAAAGTAAAAGTTATCAAGCTAAGCTAAGCTAAGCAATTAGCCCAATACTCATTTGAATATTCAAATAACGCGTGTCCATTCATTTCACTCATCATCATCATCATCTCCCGCTGCATGCTAAAAGTAGTAGAAGCAATCAATCCATGACGCCCCATCTGCGAGAGGATTCTTCTTTTGGTGGTTTGATTGCTTGATTTGATTTGTTTTGTGTTTCTTTGATTGGATTGGAGATAGTTTTGAGAGATGAGTAAGCAGTCAATTGCAAGTGCTTCTCGCTCAGGGGGGGCGGGCCAAAGTAGCAGTCTCCTTTCTAAGATCAAGGTAGTAAATTAATTTAATTTAATTTTTCTATGTATCAGTTAATGGAAGGAAGGAAGTGATTTGATTTGTTTTGTTTGATATATAAATTGCAGAACTCCGCTTGTTTTAATTCATCATCCTCAGACTCAGGGAAAGGAAGAAGTAAGTCGTCGAGTAACAGAGTTTGTCATGGATACCACTTGGTGGAAGGCCAATCGGGGCATGATATGGAAGACTACCTTGTTGCCGAATACAGAAAAAGGAAGAATCATGTGCTTGGTCTTTTTGCCATCTTCGACGGTCACCTCGGTGATCGCGTCCCCACTTATTTGAAAGATAACCTTTTCAACAACATACTTGAAGAGGTATGCATTCTAACCCTTTAATTTATTTATTCTTTATGCTTCCAATCCAATTGACTTTTATTTTTGTGTTTAGGAAAGCTTAAAAGGTGATTATTCTTAATGCTAACTCAACAGCTTTCTAACCCTTCGATTTCTTTCATTTTCAATAATCAATGGGTATGAATTAACGTCAAAGATAGCTTATTCCTATTTTAAATTTTACCTTATCCGTTCACTTTATGATTTGCATATAGATTAATTTAGTTAGTAGTTTTGACCTATACATTGCAATTAAACTGAAATTGGATCATGTGTAGGTATGCTCTACTATCCCTGTTTATCTTGAATGCCCCTCTGATCTCTTGTTTTCACCGACTATTTTGCTCATGTCGTGCAGCCAAATTTTTGGAAAGATCCTAAGACAGCAATAAAGAACGCATATCGCACCACAGATAAGTTCATATTGGATAACTCTATGCAACTAGGGCCTGGTGGTTCAACTGCAGTAACTGCAATTGTCATTGATGGCAAAGATTTATGGATAGCAAACATTGGTGACTCAAGAGCTGTTGTGTGTGAGAGGGGCTCTGCCAATCAACTAACTGTAGACCATGAGCCTCATACTGAACGAAGAAGGATTGAGAAGCAGGGTGGATTTGTGACTACACTTCCGGGTATTTTTTTCATCTTACAATATTACTCTACTGCTTTATCTGTTTTCTGTCCGGAGATTTTAGCAAACAGTGCTTGCAATTAGTGCAGATATCATATCTATATAGTTTTCAGGCTAGATCTAGTTTGTGATTTACTTTTGCAAGAAGAAACTTTTTCATGTGCATTACCAATACCAAAGGTTGCAAAATTGAAATATCCAATTGATAAATGTGAACAGATTGTCATATGTAAAGAAATCATTGTACTTGTAACCTATATCCACAAACTAGACCTGTATCACTATATCATGAATTTTGAATGATTTTTATTTTAGTAATATTTAATAGTGATGAAGATAACTTCTGTCTGACAGACTTGAGAGATTGTGTTATTACAAAGGATAAAGGTAGACTATGTTGTTAAGTTTGGAGATGTGAACATTAGAGTTAAAAGTGGCTTAAGGTGTTACGAAGTATATAAAGAAGAAAGAAAAGGTTGCCTTTATTGAGTTTGACTATTCCATATACATTTTAGTTGATTTTTATAGGTTCCAAGTCCTTTTAATCAGACTATTGAAATTTAGTTTTCCTTTGAGAATTGATCCTTTAAGTTTCAGCTATTGCCTCGATCAAAACTAATTTGAAAGCGGTATAGCCTTTGTTGATATGGTGTTTAGATATACAAACTTCAATACTCGTAGAAGACGGCTGGTAACCATAATGGCATTTTTTTATATAAAAAAGTCATAACTTACATTGACATCCTTAAAAATAAGCTCTCAACCAAAAATGATTCGTAACTTTAATAAACATCATCGACCTAAAAGTTTCCAAGTTAGGAAATTTAGGCCCTTTAGGAACAATTTTAAAAAACTTCTTCGTATTTCAATAATAATTCCAATACTAATTATGATAATCATAATAACAATAATAAAGAATAAAAAACTCATTCAACAATATATTTTAAAAATATTTTTCTAGAAACGAATATTGAACTCAAAAATGTTTCATAAAAATTAAGGTTTGGGAAACACTGTTGTCTCTTTTTTTTTTAAAAAAAAAATACCAGTGGAAAACATATTTTTCATTGTTTTTTATGCAAAATGTATTTAGGATTAAATAATACTGCATAAACAAAGTTGTTTACAAACTTTTGTATATAAAATAATGTTTCATTTAGCGAATGAAAAAGTAAATTAAGAAAGTCAAAGTAATAAAGATTGATGAATAATGCGGCACTAAATAAGTAATGTTACGTCATTTTGTGTGTAATACTTTTGTATATGAACTTTTAAGTATAACGTTATTCATTAGGATATTCTGTTGAACATGCTTTAAGATCTTGAAAATGTAAAATTCATATTTTTTTCTTTTTGTTTTCATTTTACAAAATAATATATATTAAAATGTTTTGTAAGTATACAAATGGGTTCTTAGAAACTAATAAGTGGTTGCAAGTTTTCATTTTTTATTTTGATTTTTTTAATTTGTTCATAAAGAATGAACTAAAATTAGAAGAAGAAGTTAAATTGCTTATATTCAAGATTTGAATATGCATTCAATGTCATCAAGAGCATTAATATATAAAATATTAAAATATTTGATAAATAATAACTTATAATTTAAAAATAAAAATAAAACAAATCTAAATATTTTCTGTATTTGAAAAATGAATTCCAAAAATAAAGAAAACAATGGGAAAGTATTTCCTTATATTTTTTTCTTTTAGTTATAAAAGGTAAAAATAACATTTGTGCTTTCTGAAAATAGAGAGTGAAAATAACTGTTTAACAAGTAATTTGCATTTAGTAAGACAACAGAAACTGGAAACATGATTGAATGATGCTTAAACTTTCTTTATTCTCACAGAGTCGAGAAATTAGTTCACCATGTAAATTTCACAACTAAATACAAGCAGTAAGTTCTGATTAGTAATAAAATAAGGCAATCCAAGTGTGGACTTGAATAATGCTTACGTTTGTTAGATTGTTGGAGCCCATAAAAGTCGAATCTGCAATAAGCTGCATGAAGAAAGTAATTTATACCAGCAAAAATGTCCAGTGGAATATTTGTCTATGACACGTGGTATGAAATTAAGTGTTATTTTGTCTAGAAATCCACTTATTAGAATAATGAATAATGCATAAATGATTGTCTCTATCGTTATTCAAAATTGTGCGGCAGAGGAGAAAAAAATAATGACCTTTAGTTAAAGTCAACTGTCTGTTGAAAATAACTTATTAGGTATAAACAATATTTTGTAATTTCCAAAGTTATCAATATTTTAGTCACACTTCATTCATGGAAGTACCTTTTTGGTTGAGGTTGATATAATAAACAAATAATGTTAAAATTATAGCAATACTTGTAATGAACTTTGTGATGTGTAAGTAGAATTATTAATATACCAACTCTTATTTCAGGTGATGTGCCCAGGGTTAATGGTCAACTTGCAGTTGCACGCGCCTTTGGGGATCAAAGCCTTAAAGCACATTTGAGTTCAGAGCCTGATGTACGACATGTGCCAATAGATCAGACTATCGAGTTTGTTATATTGGCAAGTGATGGATTGTGGAAGGTTAGTTGTTCTAGTATCTTATGGACAACACTAAATTCTTCTCGTCACCCTCAATTCCTCCATTATTTTATTATTAATAATAATATTATTATTTTTCTATATTCACATTTCAATTCTAAGCTAGTTGATCTACATCTCACCATGCCTATTTTGTGAGTGAATCAAAACTCAGGCTAAAACATTTTAGTTTTCCCAACATTTTATGGAGCTGACCCATTTACCGGTAGCAACTGTAATCATCTATTTAACATTTTGATTAAACCACATAGTTTAGAGCAAAATATTAGCAATGATTACACTTTACCATGTTGTAGCTGATAAATTAGGCTACTAGAAGGTTTAATGTACTTGGGAAGCTAATTACGTAGGGCTTGATGATGAACATTTTACTTTTTAACCTGTGACTGGGAAATCTCTTATGGTAATAAAATAATGCTTTCTTATCATCTGCTGGCTAAAGCAAGGTTGAGGCATGTTTCTGTTTTAAAAAAGGGTAATATCTTTCTACAAATCATTATTTTGTAATTTAGTAGGAAAGATTGAGTTAAGGTTGTAAATTTTGTAGAATAGTTGAAGAATGACTTCTTTGTCAGCCTTTGAAAATAAGTAAGCTTGTTCTCTCCTTCGTAGGTGGTTAAACTGATAGGATCTGGTTATACTCGCATACACTCTCACAGAAGCTTTAGCAGTGTTTAGGATTTAAAATGGATTAGAGACAGTAGGCAAAGCAGGTTGAAGATGAAAATTAGAAGTTTATTGGAGTGTTTTGCAGGAAATTCGAGAGTCCTGCCAGCTCTCCCAAGAGAAACAATTCTTACAAACTTACTCAAATGATCACTGCCCTTTCTGCTCTCTTTCCTCCCCTTATATTCCCTAACTAACTATCCCCCTCCAGCTTAGCAACTAACTTCTAAACTTATTTGAAAACAGAAAACAAAACAAGAAAAATAGAAATAAGCATTTCCCTCCCTGCCCTTCACACAGGTCTATCATAAACATATCAAAATTTTGTCTCAGCTAAATATTTTTATTGAATATGAATGCTCTCTGTTAGTGGTTATTTTGATTATAGGCGCAAGTTTTAGAATAATTTGATATTGGCTTTGATTGTTGGGAAACCTTTTGCATGGTTGTATTTTGATGTAATTAATTTACCAAATTACATAACGGTTAAATATAACAAAAGTTCTCTCAACTAAACAATTTAGGTAAATTTTAAGAACCTCCTTCAAGATTAGAGATAAATAAGAGCTGGTTGAACTGGTTTAGTTTTCATCAATGACCTTTTTTGGATGGAAATTTTTCTAACAAAATCCTTAGGATTTCAAGAGGTGCTTCAAAAGAAGTGCTGACAAATTTGAAATCACCTTGATGCACTCTTGTTTTAGTCGAAGGTTAGGGGATGTCAAGAAAATTTGCCAGGCTTTCTGATAGGGACCTTGGTAGTATAGGATGCCAAAGTCCCACATCGGGTAGTATGGGCTTCTTGATGGGGTATTTAAGTGTCTGGCTCTCCCACCTTAATAGCTAGCTTTTGGGGTGTGGTTCTCCATGGTGCTTGGGTGTCCATCATTTGGTATCATTGCCAGTGCTTGGCGGACCAGAGAGGGCTACCGACGGAGGGTTCCGACCGGTACGGAGCCGAGTGAAGTGCTGCCGAGTGAAGTCGTCGGAACGTCGGCTTTCCAGTGAGGGGCAATTGATAGGGACCTTGGTAGTATGGGATGCCAAAGTCCCACATCGGGTAGTATGGGCTTTTTGATGGGGTATTTAAGTGCTTGGCTTTCCCACCTTAACAACTAGCTTTTGGGGTGTGGTTCTCCATGGTGTTTGGGTGTCTATCATATGTTACGATCAACATCAACTAAGTATGGGATTAGTTGGTGGTGTTGCTAGGATCTCACATCGACTAAGTATGGGATTAGTTGGTGGCTTATAAGCCTATGGACACCCTCCCTTTACAAGCCTGTTTTTAACACTTTCTCTCTTTCTCTCTCTCTCTCTCTCTCTCAATAAATTCATATGACTTCTATTCTATTTTACTGTTTTTTGATTATGGACACAAAGTCTTAGAAAAATTCATTGCATATCTAGTTGTCTGGGAACATATTACCTAGTTATTTTGGAATTAAATTGACTTCGAGTGTGTACTGACATTTTGAATCTGGTAGTGGGGGCTAATGTTATTTGATAGAACTCTGAATTACTCACACACACACTGTAACTTTGACAGAATCTAGAAATTAGAAATGGAAATTAGAGTTGATTTTAGATAGATTGAAGAGAAATCAGGTTTGTTTTATTTAGCTATTTGGCAGGAGTTTCGAGAGCCCTGCCTCTCTCCAAGAGAATTCCTCTCCTTTTCAAATGTTTGTTAAGAATTCCCTCCCTCTGCTCTCTATCTGCCTCTTATATTTCCTAACTAACTCTGCACACTCCCTTAGGCTAGGATAACTAACTCCCTCACAGCTCATCCATCACTCGGCAAAACAGAAGAACAAAACAGAAAATAACAATTCACATTTCTGCCCTTCCTTTGTTATCACTTTTGGTGTCGCCTAGTATAAGTAAATTTGATTGGAGGTCTATCATTACCCCCCGCCCAACTTTCACCTTGTCCTCAAGGTGAAGAGTATGAAATTGATTCTGGATTAAGTCAGGTTGTTCCCAAGTAGCATCTAAATCTAATAAGCTTCTCCATTCGATTAGAACCCCAGATGTAGTTCTTGATTCTTCCTTCTTATGGTGTACACCCAACACACTTTCTGGTTTAGCCATCAAATCTAGGTCATATGCCCTTCCCTTCATGTCGTCTTGTGCCTCCTTCAAGTTCTGTTTTAATTCATCCAGTATAGCCTCCCGTTCCTTCACCAGCTTCTCCTTCATGAAAATAGTTGTAGAGTTATTTCCATAGCGGACCAATGGTGGTAGTGTAGGGACTTTATCAGCAACCGCCTTGGACAATTCAAGATCAACCTTTAACTCCTCGGCATAGTCATCTAAATCAATATTTCCATGAATCCAAGCATAGTTTCTCAAAACCTCCCAAACCTCAGTTGCGGGCTCAAAAGGCAATTTTTTCCAAATATATTCTTCAGCTCCATAAAGTTGCCCCGATTTTCCAGGAACCCCAATAAGCCCTATGTAATGCTCAATTCCGGGATTGATTCCAAACTCATTCTTCATAGACATGAAATGTATACAACCTTCTTCAATAACATCTGCAGTACCACAAACTGAGTAGACTGCAAAAAAAATCTCCTCATTCGGTTTCAAGCCCAATTCCCTCATCTGCTCACACAACTGCAGACCCTCATCTCTCAATCCAATATCTGCATAACCATTTATCATTAAATGCCACAAATCCATATTCCTATTCAGCATGTGATCAAACACCCTCCGAACATCAGTCATTCTGTCACACTTCCCATACATTTCAACCACTCTATTCCATGCCAAATCTCCTCTAAACATTGATTGCAAAAAATAATCATGAACCTTTTTCGCTTTCTCTAATGATTTTTCATTTCCACACAACTCAAACAATGTATAGAAACAATTAGCATCAGCTTTATGATAGGAATTTACAGCAGCCTAAACCCCCAGTCAGGTTCACTTACTCTAGGCGCCTAAAATAGGAAGTAGGGTGGAGCTGTCAGTGAATTCGGTTGTGGAACTCACTTCTCCTAAAACCATCAAATTACAGGGCAGTCTGTATGGAGAAGAGGTGGTAATACTCATTGATCCAGGGGCCACCCACAATTTCATTAGTAGTGCCTTAGTCAAGAAATTGTCATTGCCTATAGAAGCTACAGATGGATATGGAGTGATCCTAGGAACCGGTACACCAGTAAGGGGAGAGGGAGTCTGCAAAGATGTAGAACTGGAGTTACAGGGACTTAATATTGTGGAAGAATTCCTACCCTTAGACCTGGTTGGATCCGATTTAGTTCTGGGAATGATGTGGCTGGAAAAGTTAGGGGAGATTAAATTTAATTGCAAGGCCCTGACTATGGAGTTTAAAATTGAGGGCAACAGGGTGTTATTGCAAGGAGATCCAGGGCTTTCCAGATTCCAGGTCTCCCTGAAATCATTAATGAAGGCAGTTAGAGGAGGAGGCCAAGGAGTTTTTTTGGAATTAAAGTCCCTAGCTGTGGTGACTGAACCAAGACAGACTGAGTTAGCTGCTGAAATGAAGAACCTGCTCCACCAATTTAGCTCAGTTTTTTAGAATCCTCAAGGCTTACCTCCTATTAGAGGGCATGAACATGCCATTCCACTAAAAGAAGGAAGTCAGCCAGTGAGTGTGAGGCCATACCGATACCCTCAAATCCAGAAAGATGAGATTGAGAGACTAGTGACTGAGATGTTGGCGGCTGGAGTGATAAGGGCCAGCAGTAGCCCATTCTCCAGTCCAGTGTTGTTAGTTAAAAAAAAAAGATGGGAGTTGGCGGTTTTGTGTAGATTATCGTGCACTGAACCAAGCTACGGTTTCCGATAAGTATCCTATTCCGACTATTGATGAATTACTGGACGAATTACATGGAGCTTGTGTGTTTTCAAAATTAGACCTTACATTCGGATACCATCAGATTCGGGTTAAATTAGAGGATGTCCATAAGACTGCATTTCGGACTCATGATGGACATTATGAGTTTTTGGTGATGCCCTTTGGACTCACCAATGCCCCATCAACATTTCAGTCCTTGATGAATGAAATTTTTAGGAAGTTTTTAAGGAGATTTGTGCTGGTATTTTTTGATGACATTCTGGTTTACAGCAAAAGCATGGAGGATCACTTAGAACATTTGGGGGTGGTGTTGGATATCCTTAAACAGCAACAGTTGTATCTCAATGCAAAGAAATGCATGTTTGCTCAAGATCAATTGGAGTATCTCGGCCATGTGATTTCAGGAGAAGGGGTGGCTGTAGACAATTCAAAAGTGGAAGTGATGCAACAGTGGCCGACTCCTAAGAATTTGAAGGAGCTGCAAGGCTTTCTTGGGTTGACCGGGTATTATCGAAAGTTTGTAGAAGGATATGGGTAGATTGCCTCTCCGTTGACAGAACAGTTAAAAAAAGATAATTTTGGGTGGAATGAAAGGGTGGAGGAAGCTTTCCAAAGGCTGAAAAGGGCAATGAAGATAGTTTCGGTTTTGGCTCTACCGGATTTTACTCAACCGTTTATTGTCGAAACAGATGCTTCGGGGGCTGGTTTGGGGGCTGGTTTAATGCAGGTACAGCGACCAATTGCCTATTTCAGTCATGCTCTTCCCCAGCGTTTGCGGGGAAAGTCGGTTTATGAGAGGGAGTTAATGGCTATTGCCTTGGCTGTTCAAAAATGGAGACCATATTTAGTTGGCAGAAAATTTGTGGTTAGGACTGATCAAAGAAGTCTTAAGTACTTACTTGAACAAAGGCTGGTTAGCGAGGAGCATTTGAAATGGTTAACCAAGCTGATGGGGTTTGATTTTGAGATTCATTACCGTCCGGGCCTAGAAAACAAGGCTGCGGATGCATTATCTAGGCGACCAGAACTGATTGCTATAGCTTTGTCCCCAGCAGTCGACTCTAGCATCATACAGAAGGAGATAGAGGGCAATGAGGAGTTGAGACAGCTTAAGGAATCCATTGTGGCTGGAACAGCGAAACAAGAAGGATATGTGGTGATTCAAGATCAATTAATGTATAAGGGCAGATTGGTGCTGGTTAAGGGTCGCAAATCATTCCGAAGCTGCTTAAGGAGTTCCACGATAGTCCTTTGGGTGGCCATTCAGGCCTACTTAAGATGATGCAAAGGATTTCAAAGGAATTTTATTGGAAGGGAATGAAAAAAGAGATTAAGACTTATGTAGATTCTTGTGGAGTTTGTCAACGTAACAAATATTTGTCATTGTCACCAGCGTGTTTGCTTCAGCCTCTTCCTATCCCTAATCAAGTTTGGGACGACATCACAATGGATTTCATAGAAGGCTTACCTAGGTCAGAAGGTTATGATACTATCCTGATGGTGGTTGATAGGCTGAGTAAATATGGACATTTTGTGGCTCTTAAACATCCTTTCACTACCCAAACCGTGGCTGCCATCTTTATTAAGGAAATAGTGAGGTTACATGGGATACCCCGCTCTATTATCACAGACCAGGATCGGATATTTCTTAGTTTATTTTGGAAGGAATTGTTTAAAATGGTGAACACAAAACTCAGCCACAGCACAGCTTATCATCCTCAATCCGATGGGCAAATGGAGGTGGTCAATCGGTGTTTAGAAACCTATTTGAGATGTTTTGTGGCTGACAAACCAAAACAGTGGGCAAGGTGGCTTTCTTGGGCTGAGTATTGGTACAACACTACCTACCATTCAGCAGCTCAAACGACTCCTTTCAAGCTCCTGTATGGTCGAGATCCTCCCCCACTAGTTAGATTTAATCAAGGCTCTACTACCGTATCTTCGGTGGAACAACTACTAGAGGAGAGGGATGCAATGTTGGATGAGTTAAAGCAACATTTACAGGTGGCTCAGCACAACATGAAGTCAAGGGCTGACAGCAAAAGGAGAGAGGTTCAGTTTCAAGTTGGAGATATGGTTTACTTGAAACTACAGCCTTATCGTCAAAAATCCCTAGCTGGTCGCAAGAATGAGAAGCTTAGTCCTAGGTTCTATGGACCTTATTTGCTGGAGGCTAAGGTTGGGCAGGTAGCTTATAAACTGAAGTTACCTGCCAATTCTATGATACATCCTGTCTTCCATGTCTCCCAACCCAGAAAAGCTGTAGGATCAACTCCGGTTTCTGCCAATATTCCCCCGCAACTGGATGAGAATATGGAGCTTAAGGATGAACCAGAAGGAATGCAAGGGATTAGATAGAAAAAGGATGACTCTAATGCCAAAACAGAAGTGCTCATCAAATGGAAGGGGTTACCAGACTTCGAATCTACTTGGGAAGATGCTGACTTGCTGCAGCTTCAGTTTCCTGACTTCCACCTTGAGGACACGGTGGCTGTTTGGGCGGGGGGTAATGATAGGAATTTACAGCAGCCTAAACCCCCAGTCAGGTTCACTTACTCTAGGCACCTAAAATAGGAAGTAGGGGGGAGCTGAGGTGGCAGAAGTTGTTATTCCTTTTCCGTTTTCTTTCTGTTATCTGTTTTCTGTTTTTAATAATTTGGAATTAGTTTTGGATATGCTGAGCTGGAAAAAGGGGAGAGTTAGTTAGAGAATATTTAGGAAAGAGGGATGAGAGAAGGGGAGTCAGTTATGAAAGTTTTGTAGAGCTTGGCTCAAAGGGAGGGCTAGCAGACCTCTCGAAAGTCTTCTGTTCACACTATAGTAATTCTGATTTTCCAGAAATATAGAAGAAGAATTCCAGTAAATTCTAGCTTAAGGTGCTGTCATTCTCATTTTTATTCTAAATTCCGATTCTAGTGATCTTAGTCTCTGTGTGTGTGAGGAGGAACATAACATCTTCCTTAGCCATTTTAGGATCTCGGCTCTGATACCAATTTGATAGAACTCTGAATTACTCACACACACACACTGTAACTTTGACAGAATCTAGAAATTAGAAATGGAAATTAGAGTTGATTTTAGATAGATTGAAGAGAAATCAGGTTTGTTTTATTTAGCTGTTTGGCAGGAGTTTCGAGAGCCCTGCCTCTCTTCAAGAGAATTCCTCTCCTTTTCAAATGTTTGTTAAGAATTCCCTCCCTCTGCTCTCTATCTGCCTCTTATATTTCCTAACTAACTCTGCACACTCCCCTAGGCTAGGATAACTAACTCCCTCACAGCTCATCCATCACTCGGCAAAACAGAAGAACAAAACAGAAAATAACAATTCACATTTCTGCCCTTCCTTTGTTATCACTTTTGGTGTCACCTAGTATAAGTAAATTTGATTGGAGGTCTATCATTATTCTATTAGTGCAGCTGTGATTCGCTACCACAAACTCTTGGGTTTAATTCCGTAGGGCTACTTGGTATTGATTGTAAAAACATAATTAGATAAACTGAAGAAACATGTCTTTATTGTGCTTGCTCCCTGTTTCAGCTTTTTGTACCCATATTAGATAACACCACATGATTTACAGGGTAATTTGATAGCATGCTTTTCCATTAGAAATCTGCTCTCTTTGTAGGAGTTTCTACTTAAATACAGTCATACCAAAATGGCACTAGAGTCCATGTACTACATGTATAGGGTGGCCGCAGTCATAGACTTAAAGGGTGTCTATGTAGTTCTCTAAACCAGAAGAGAAGGCCATTCTCAAATATTGTTTGTTTCCAACGTGTGGCACTTGCAGTCCTGAAGTACTCGAAACGAGGCGTATGGAAATAGAATGTACTAAGAGGCTTAATCCCTAAGGATATCCAACCCTCAGCTATCCTCTCCACGTTTAATGGCACGTCTTATATTTCTTAAAATGCTTCAGTACGGGATAACTATCTTTGAGAGGAAATTAATATTGCCATACTATTTCATTTTGAAATGAACTTCGAAGAAGATTGTATGAGTGTCATACCTAATGCAGTGACATACTTTATTCTTTCAATGAATGATGCTTTCAAAGTACAGTGTGATTCTTTCAATCTTAGTGAGTCATTCATGCAGGATAGACCATGGATAAATAGAGTCTTCTGAGTCTATGGAAAATGGTCCTGGGTAGCTATTTGAGTCTAAATGTTGCTGACCTGGTTTCAATCTTAATAGTGCAAACATATGAGCAATTAGAAGAAGATGGGCAATGAGGGAAAACAGTAGGAATCCCCGCTTTTGGGTGTATTAAATGTTTTTGTATTGTCTTCTTCTACTATAGCATGTGCACACACGTCTACATGGACTTGACTTTCTGTATCTAATATGACTAGAAGTCCTCAAATCAACAAGAATCTGGAACCTATTGACAAGATCTGATGAAGACCCCATAACTTAGGCTGGATTAAATTGCCAGAAGATTCCCACTGTGAAGGAATTGTAGAACTTCCACCTTGGTAGGTGATGTTGGCCTTTCTGAGTATTGCAACTTTTTTTTATTTTTTCTGGGGTATATGGTAAGATTACAAGGCATTTGTGCATAGTTAGTTGAACCATTAAAATCAAAACCTTAAACTACTAGGTATTCATCTAACAATAGTAAGCAAGCTTCAACAGGGTAATAGCTGGTTTTCTTAATCTTATTCACAGGTCATGAAGAATCAAGAGGCAGTTGATCTTGTGAAACCCATAAAAGATCCTCAAGCAGCGGCTAAACGTCTAACAACTGAAGCATTGGCAAGAAAGAGTAAAGATGATATATCATGCATCGTGATCCGATTTGGATAATGTTTCAAGATTAGTAGCTAAATTTCCACCTCCTAAACTTGCAGCTGGCTGACAGGTTTGATTGGAAAATGGAAATAGGGGCACTCATTGGTGAAGAGGTATCATGTATCTAGTAGCGTTCTTTGTTGAGAGAGTCATGTTAGAGCAAGTTGATATGGCTTTGTGATGCATTCTTTTTTCTTTTTTTTTTTGGGCCACTAATGGAAGAGATATCCTCATTAATTCATCAGCCACTTCCTTTCTCAGGTGCGCAGAATCTGATAGTTTAGGGAGCCGAGTGCAATTAATGAGGATGTAATTGTTCATTTGGTCTGATAGAGTAGAAAGTAAGAGTGACTTTAATTGTGTGTATACTTTGTAGACATAAATACGATATATAATATGGTATTGATACGTCCATGTGATATATGTGAAAGAAGTTGACGACTGTTCTTTAAGTTTGAACTTTCTTTCTCTCTCTGTGTTCAAATTCTAATTTTGTTTTACGTTATGTTATTGCAAGGTTAATGAATGCAAATTGATGCCGGGGGAAAAAATTAGAGCAATAATTATGACTCAAGCGCAGCATTGATATCTAACAATTTCGTTCGTGAACAAGGACAAGAATTAGAATGCGGTTAATGTTCTTAAGCGCCCTGAAGTTTAGCATATTGTCAGGTGGACGCATCCTTTCTGCTTAAAATTAAATAAAAAATAAAAACCTGAGTTTTCTCCAAAGTTTATCATCGGTTATTTCAACCCAATTAGAGATATGGAAAGATATTTTTACCCCTACACAAATTATATTTTGGGGTTTAGAATTTTCTAGTAACAGTCAAATCAGCCACAAATTCAACGGCCGCAGGTAAATGTTGATTTTTGAAGCTCGCCTGAGTCTCAATTTTACGGCGAGTCTCGATTTTTTATTAAGCCGCGGGGTTCCTTAATTTCTGTTATTAATCGTCAATATTAAAATATGAAACAAAATCCTAGTTCTACATTGAAATAAACCCAAATCTTCTTAACCCTAATTCGCAGATTAACAAGAAATCTAATTCATAAACCAATTCTAGGAGTTAATTAACTATGACTGATTCACTAAAACAAATCTTTTGTAGCAAATCATTTATTAAGAAAAATTGATAAGTTTAATATAAAAAATGGAAAAAAAAATAATAGTATCTTGGTCTCGGGCATTTACCATTATATCAACAATGATCGGACAATCCAAATGCAATAAAATCGGGAGAAGTCCAAAAATACCTATGAGATTTGGCTTAATTGTCAATCAAAGACGGTCAATTTTAAAATGATAAATTAGTCCATGATTTTAAATTGGTGGAATACATTTTGGTATTTGATAGAAAGAGTTATGAGATTTCTTGAAATCTCACATAGCTATCTTAGGTTTCTTAAATATCACACACTTCTCTTGCCATCAATCTACATTAAATTTTATATTATTCTATAAATAAAATTAATATTTTGATGAAAAGTCATCTAACTTTAATATTAAAAAGGGTATATCAATTCAAAATATAATAGTCTAATATTATATTAGATATAATTATAGAAAAACTCCATTGGCAACTGTTTCCCCTAAATTGCAATAAAAAATCATTTCCCATAATTATCAAGAGAAAGCACAAAATATAAAATAAAATAAAGTTACTATTAATACAATTTCCCATGTAGGAAAATGAATTATTACCTTTATCGATTTTTCGTTCAATTATTTACCACAACAATTAATTAAAAGAATTTGTCATAAATTTTCTTAAGCGTTTGTTGGTGGACTTCTACCTTTTTTTGGTATAAATATTTTTATTATATTTATTTAAATCTACTCTATTAATTCTTGAATTAATAATAAGTTTTTAATATTAAAGTTTATGTTAATTTTATAAATTTATTAATTTATTCTTATATTTAACAAAAAAAAATTGATAGAAACTAATGACAAAGGGAAATATGAGAAACTTTTAGAAACGTAAGGTGATTATGCAAGATTTCAAGAAATCTCAAAAGGGATTTGTGTCTTTTTTAATTATATACCCAAATTATCATATATTAAATCAAACAAAAGTTAAAATCAAGGCGTAATTAAAGTTTTACTATCCTTTATCCGAGTTATTTTTTTATTTGACCCCTTTTGGGGTCATATAATTAAATGTAACCCCTTTCCTAGATTTTATTATTTTTGACCCCTTTTGCAAGCGAAAAGACCAGAATACCCTTACTAATATTAATAAGAGGAGTTGTTGTAAAAATGGTTCCCTACACAAGTAATCATACATGCAAAACCTACACTCCAAACTCACTCTTGTTTACATAAACCGAACATGAAGTCAATTTGTGAAGGTTCAAAGCAAACAAGTTGATTGTTATGTTAACAAAAGTTAAAATCAAGGCGTAATTAAAGTTTGACTATCCTTTATCCGAGTTATTTTTTTATTTGACCCCTTTTGGGGTCATATAATTAAATGTAACCCCTTTCCTAGATTTTATTATTTTTGACCCCTTTTGCAAGCAAAAAGACCAGAATACCCTTACTAATATTAATAAGAGGAGGTGTTGTAAAAATGGTTCCCTACACAAGTAATCATACATGCAAAACCTACACTCCAAACTCACTCTTGTTTACATAAACCGAACATGAAGTCAATTTGTGAAGGTTCAAAGCAAACAAGTTGATTGTTATGTTAACATTGAAAAAGTCAAAGTAATATTTAAACCCTTCTTCATGGTTTTGATAAATATTGTTCTTTAAACTTAGGTTTGGGCTATAGTTTAGATTTATACTTTAAGTTGTTTTTTGCCCGTTGTTTAGGATTGATATCTATCAATGCAGATCAAGTTTCAGAAAAAAACTACTGAAATTGTGAATTTTTCGTTTAAAATTGTTGGGTGTTGCTATCGTGCTACATTACAATTTTCTCTAATCTGTCATGTTGCATGATAGTTTTCTCCAATCTATCATGTGGCACGACTGTTTTCTCCAATCGATCGTGTTACACGATGGTTGTTGCCTAACTGTCATTCTGCACAACAGTTTTCATAAAGTAGTTGTGCAAATTTTTAAGTTAAAAAAAAATTGGCTAATTCATGATATCATGCATTTTTACATAAATTTTCTTATGTTATAACATGTTTAATTCTCTTATGAGACCATTGTTACAATTTTCAAAAATACAAATATTGTTATACATTTAGAATTTGAATTTTGTGGGAGGTGGGGTGAAGAAAAGGCATTACATAAATGTGGGAGGTGTGGTGGCACAAGTCATATCGCAAGACATGCTGTTCAACGAATCCATTATCAACCCAAATAAATCAATCGGCTCATCAAATGATACTGGTGGTTACATTTATTGTCCAAATGTTGTCCTTATAATGAGTTAACATACTCACCATTCTTGTAACTAACAATTGCTCATTTATTTTGGTTATTTCAAGTCAAAATATGTGATCTCCTAAATGAAGGTAGAACAGCTTGAGCTTTGTACATGCCACGTTAGGAGTGACAAAAACATGCATATGATAAAAACCATATTGATGCAAGAACGTATGCCCTCTGCGGGCCCTTTCTTCATCATTGTTGTTGCGGTTGCATGCTTTGTCCTTCGAATTATTCTGTCATGTAGTTATTTTCCCTTTGTCAACTATATTCAATTGTTTATGTTCAGAAATACATTTGACATATGTGACAATATGTCTTTACTGCTTATTAAAAGAATTATTTGGAGGAATGCATCTATGGGTTGTTCTCATTAAGTTGGACAATTAAGTGGTTGATTTTATTGACAAATGACTTGAGTAAATGCAATTTGCCTGCAAGATTAATTACGAAATGATAAAAGTTATTCAGAAGTCGTTCGTGTATAACGGTAACTCACTTCAATGTAATGCAATTTTACATGTTAATTATCTATAATATCAAGAAAAATTAACAAGACTAATATCCAAAAAAGGACTATTGCATTGACCATCATGCAAAAATATGAGTTTTGGAATTTTGCACATGCCCACCATGCAAGTGCCCATCATGCAAAAATTTGGTTAGTGCAAGTGCCCATCATGCAAAAATATGAGTTCTAGAATTTTGCACAAGTAAGTCGTGCAACTTGCACAACCATGTCCTACAATAATTGTCAACAACATGAAATTCTCACTATTCTTTCGCACGACCCGTTCGTGCAGAAAAATCACTGCTGGAATTTTGCACGACCTTATCGTGCAGTAGTTGTCAACAACATGAAATTCTCACTATTGTTTTACACGACTATGCATGTTAGTGCACGACCCATTCTTGCAAAAAAAATCACTTCTGGAATTTCACACGACCATGTCGTGCAATTATTGTCAACAACATGAAATTCTAACTATTGTTTTGCACAACTATTTCGTGTTAGTGCATGACCCATTCGTGCACAACTTATCATGTAAAACTCCACTTTATATTAATTAACCAAGTTATTAAGTAATGCACTATTAGTGTTTATTTTGTTTATTTCAAGTCAAAACATATGACAAAAGATAATTGGTACATCATGTTTCACGGTACCAAGAATGGAGTATATAGATCATGGGCTGAATGTCAACTTCAATTAGAAGGGATGGCAAACAGTTTACAGAAATCCTATCCTCTAGAAAATGAAAGTAGAAGAGCCTGAGCTTTATACAAGCCACGTTGGGAGCAATGAAGCAATCAAACTTATGCTATTTGTTGGCTCTTTGTTCATCGTCGTTGTTGGGATTGCATGCTTTGTCCTTGGGGTTATCATGTCATGTATATATTATCATTTCGTACTGTAATGCATTGTTAATTTTACCAAAACTATTTTTGACATATGTGACATTGTATTGTTACTATTTATTAGAAGCATTACTTGAACAAAGGAATGCATGGGTTGGCATCATTGCATCGAACAATGAAGTGGATGAACTCATGTTGTTAACTAATTACTTCATGGAATACCATTTCCATGCTGTGTAGCACTATACATTTGCTCCATGACAATATAAATGTTGTTGACAACCCTTTTGTGCAAAAAAATAGTTTTGGAATTTTGCACAACTAAGTTGCGCAAGTTGCACAACCCTGTCATGAAATAACTATAAACAACAATGACAAATAAAGTTTCTCATCTACTCATTCATGACATAGCTGTGCAAAATTCATGACCCGTTCATGCAAAAGACATAGGTTCGAGAATTTTCCATGACTCTATCGTGCAATTTGCATGTCATCATTGTGCACATATGTGACTATGTTCAATTCAATTTCCTTATATCCATAGTCATTTTGTAAGGATTAACTTATCATGTAAGACGCTACTTTATATTAATTAACATATGAACCATTAACATACAGTCGTCCTTTTATGTTAACCATTAACATATGGACCATTTGATTTTTCATACATAGAGCCCACAAATTACTTGAGTTTGACATAATTTAGTTGTTTGTGCGTGCACAACAAAGTCGCGCTAAAATAAGTTTTCTGGAATGTTGCACAACTATGTGGTGTTGAAAAATTTCATAAGAATAAAGTCTCTAGAATTTTACACGATGTGCAAAAAAAAAGTTTTGGAATTTTGCACAACTCAATTGTGCAAGTTGCACGACCTTGTCATGAAATAACTATAAACAACAATGACAAATAAAATTTCTCATCTACTCATTCACGACTTAGTTGTGCAAACTTCATGACCCGTTCATGCAAAAGACATAGGTTCGAGAATTTTGCATGATTTTTTTTTTGGAAAAAAGAATTTTGCATGACTCTATTGTGCAATTTGCATGACATCATTGTGAACATATGTAAGTATGTTTAATTCAATTTCCTTATATCTGTAGTCATTTTTGTAATGATTAACTTATCATGTAAGAATCTACTTTATATTAATTAACATATGAACCACTAACATACAGTCGTCCATTTATTTTAACCATTAACATATGGACTAGTTCGCGGAAGTGAACAACAAAGTCATGCTCAAATAAGGTTTGTAGAATTTTGCACGACTATGTCGTGTTGAAAAGTTTCATAAGGACAAAGTCTCTAGAATTTTACACGATGTGCAAAAAAAATAATTTTGGAATTTTGCACAACTTAGTTGTGCAAGTTGCACGACCTTGTCATGAAATAACTATAAACAACAATGACAAATAAAGTTTCTCATATACTCATTCACGACTTAGTTGTGCAAACTCCATGACCCGTTCATGCAAAAGACATAGATTCAAGAATTTTGCATGACTCTATTGTGCAATTTGCATGACATCATTGTGCACATAGGTAAGTATGTTTAATTCAATTTCCTTATATCCATAGTCTTTTTTGTAATGATTGACTCATCATGTAAGACTCTACCTTATTTTAATTAACATATGAACCACCAACATGCAGTCGTCCTTTTATGTTAACCATTAACATATGGACCATTTTACTCTTCATACACAAAGTCCACAAATTACTTGAGTTTTACATGATTTAGTTGTTCGTGCAACTGCACAACAAAGTCATGCTAAAATAAGGTTTGTAGAATTTTTGCATGACTATGTCGTGTTGAAAAATTTCATAAGGACAAAGTCTCTAGAATTTTACACGATGTGCAAAAAAATAATTTTGGAATTTTGCACAACTTAGTTGTGCAAGTTGCACAACCCTGTCATGAAAAAACTATAAACAACAATGACAAATAAAGTTTCTCATATACTCATTCACGACTTAGTTGTGCAAACTCCATGACCCGTTCATTCAAAAGACATAGGTTCGAGAATTTTGCATGACTCTATTGTGCAATTTGCATGACATCATTGTGCACATACGTAAGTATGTTCATTTCAATTTCCTTATATCTATAGTCTTTTTGTAATGATTGAATTATCATGTAAGACACTACTTTATATTAATTAACATATGAACCATTAACATACAGTCGTCCTTTTCTGTTAACCATTAACATATAGACCATTTGACTCTTCATACACAGAGTCCACAATTACATGAGTTTGACATAATTTAGTTGTTCGTGCAAGTGCACAGCAAAGTCGTGCTAAAATAAGGTTTGTGGAATGTTGCACAACTATATCGTGTTGAAAATTTTCATTAGAATAAAGTCTCTAGAATTTTGCACGATGTGCAAAAATAATTCTGGAATTTTGCACAACTCAATTGTGCAAGTTGGACGACCTTATCATGAAATAACTATAAACAATAATGACTAATAAAATTTCTCATCTACTCATTCACGACTTTGTTGTGCAAACTTCATGACCCGTTCATCCAAAAGACATAGGTTCGAGAATTTTGCATGACTCCATAGTGCAATTTGCATGACATCATTGTGAACATATGTAAGTATGTTCAATTCAATTTCCTTATATCCGTTGTCATTTTTGTAATGATTAACTTATCATATAAGACTCTACATTATATTAATTAACATATGAACCATTAACATGCAGTCATCCTTTTATGTTAACCATTAACATATGGACCATTTTACTCTTCATACACAAAGTCTACAAATTACTTGGGTTTGACATAATTTAGTTGTTCGTGCAAGTGCACAACAAAGTCATGCTAAAATAAGGTTTGTAGAATTTTGCACGACTATGTCGTGTTGAAAAATTTCATAAGGACAAAGTCTCTAGAATTTTACACGATGTGCAAAAAAATAATTTTGGAATTTTGCACAACTTTGTTGTGCAAGTTGCACAACCTTGTCATGAAATAACTATAAACAACAATGACAAATAAAGTTTCTCATATACTCATTCACGACTTAGTTGTGCAAACTCCATGACCCGTTTATGCAAAAGACATAGGTTCGAGAATTTTGCATGACTCTTTTGTGCAATTTGTATGACATCATTGTGCACATACGTAATTGATAACTGTCTATTTATATATCATTTTCATATCAATTCGTCCATGTTTCTTTGCTATATTCCTTGGTATTTTTATGTTTTAGTGTGGTTTTGATGTTTGTAGGAGTTTTGGAGCAACTTGCACAAAAATGGAGTAAAACCCTTCATTTCACCTCTGCTAGTCAGTGATCTTCTCGGATTTAATTGTATTGATATACAATGAATCCGATGACATGTTATATACCGTTGGAAAGCTCTCGAAGTCTATTGTCTGGAGAAATTTACGGTTTATAAATCCATTCAGTGTACCAAAAGTTCTAATCAAAACAGTGTGAGATGTATAGAAATATAATTCCACAAGTCACTGTAGCATGTATAATACGGGGCACTGTAGCAATTCACTGTAGCAGAGTAATTAAACACATTTTAGGGTTTTATTTTCATAACTTGAAGAGGGGAAAACCTGTCTCTTATACACATCTAGATGTGTATAAGAGACAGCTCTTGGAGTTCTTGAAGGAGAAAGGAAGCTTGGAAAGAGGAAGAACTACAATCCAAAGAGAATTACATCAAATTTGCTAAGTTTTTCCCTTCCCTTTCATTTTCTGGAATGTCTCCATGTTGTATTGTATTTACCATATTCTTAAACATGTGTAACTGAATCTGAATTGGTTGAGGTGATTTCAAAGCCCCTGATATGGTTTTTGTAAGTTGATTGTGTAAGGAATTGTTATCCAATTCTCTAATTTAAGTTGCTTGTATTCTCCCATATTTAATGCTTATGATTGCTTGCTGATTGTATTTGAGTGGCCAACTGAATATAATCTGGTTGTGATTTATTGCTAGACTAGAAATCTTGATCCGTAATTGTCTTGAATTTCTAATCATTAGTAGCAAAATTGTGATCAGAGATTACAATTGGAGAATATAACCTAAGTTAAATAATCCGAGCTTGTGGGTTTATTGCTTAGATCAACCTATCTTTCTTATCATAATGCATCCATTGAATTAAACTCAGAGAGCTTGTTCTAGGTTGTTTAATGGATAGAGATTAAATAAAGAGCTTGTTTTATTTAACAACAAGTAAGGAAAGATTGGGGTAATAGAGCTTGTTATTATCTACGGTTGATAACTTCAATGCTGTAATTAGATGACAATTCTACAATTAATTCGCAAATCCATATCTTGTGGTAAAGAAGGATCCCTTAACCAGCTTTCTCTCATTGATTTTTCATTCGAATTAACTTTCTGTTTTGTTATTCTTTGTTTGCATTATTATTTCACTTAGTTAATCAATCAATAAAACCCCCCATTTGTTCTGTTGTGGCTGTAAAATAACAAATTCAATTAGAATCAATCCTCATGGGAACGATATCTTACTTATCACTTTATTACTTGTGCGACTAGTATACTTGCTAGTTTCGAACCACCAACATGCAGTCGTCCTTTTATGTTAACCATTAACATATGGACCATTTTACTCTTCATACACAAAGTCCACAAATTACTTGAGTTTCACATGATTTAGTTGTTCGTGCAAGTGCACAACAAAGTCATGCTAAAATAAGGTTTGTAGAATTTTTGCATGACTATGTCGTGTTGAAAAATTTCATAAGGACAAAGTCTCTAGAATTTTACACGATGTGCAAAAAAATAATTTTGGAATTTTGCACAACTTAGTTGTGCAAGTTGCACAACCCTGTCATGAAAAAACTATAAACAACAATGACAAATAAAGTTTCTCATATACTCATTCACGACTTAGTTGTGCAAACTCCATGACCCGTTCATTCAAAAGACATAGGTTCGAGAATTTTGCATGACTCTATTGTGCAATTTGCATGACATCATTGTGCACATACGTAAGTATGTTCATTTCAATTTCCTTATATCTGTAGTCTTTTTGTAATGATTGACTTATCATGTAAGACACTACTTTATATTAATTAACATATGAACCATTAACATACAGTCGTCCTTTTCTGTTAACCATTAACATATGGACCATTTGACTCTTCATACACAAAGTCCACAAATTACATGAGTTTGACATAATTTAGTTGTTCGTGCAAGTGCACAGCAAAGTCGTGCTAAAATAAGGTTTGTGGAATGTTGCACAACTATATCGTGTTGAAAATTTTCATGAGAATAAAGTCTCTAGAATTTTGCACGATGTGCAAAAATAATTCTGGAATTTTGCACAACTCAATTGTGCAAGTTGCACGACCTTATCATGAAATAACTATAAACAATAATGACTAATAAAATTTCTCATCTACTCATTCACGACTTTGTTGTGCAAACTTCATGACCCGTTCATCCAAAAGACATAGGTTCGAGAATTTTGCATGACTCCATAGTGCAATTTGCATGACATCATTGTGAACATATGTAAGTATGTTCAATTCAATTTCCTTATATCCGTTGTCATTTTTGTAATGATTAACTTATCATATAAGACTCTACATTATATTAATTAACATATGAACCATTAACATGCAGTCATCCTTTTATGTTAACCATTAACATATGGACCATTTTACTCTTCATACACAAAGTCTACAAATTACTTGGGTTTGACATAATTTAGTTGTTCGTGCAAGTGCACAACAAAGTCATGCTAAAATAAGGTTTGTAGAATTTTGCACGACTATGTCGTGTTGAAAAATTTCATAAGGACAAAGTCTCTAGAATTTTACACGATGTGCAAAAAAATAATTTTTGAATTTTGCACAACTTAGTTATGCAAGTTGCACAACCTTGTCATGAAATAACTATAAACAACAATGACAAATAAAGTTTCTCATATACTCATTCACGACTTAGTTGTGCAAACTCCATGACCCGTTTATGCAAAAGACATAGGTTCGAGAATTTTGCATGACTCTTTTGTGCAATTTATATGACATCATTGTGCACATACGTAATTATGTTCAATTCAATTTCCTTATATCCGTAGTCTTTTTTGTCATGATTGACTTATCATGTAAGACTCTACTTTATATTAATTAAGATATGAACCATTAACATCCGGTTGTCGTTTTATGTTAACCATTAACATATGGACCATTTGACTCTTCATACATAGAGTCCACAAATTGCTTGAGTTTGGCATAATTTATTTGTTCGTGCAAGTGCACAACAAAGTCATGCTGTAATAAGGTTTGTCGAATTTTGCACGGCCATGTCGTGTTGAAAATTTTCATAAGAACAAAGTCTCTGGATTTTACACGACAAAGTTGGGCTCGTTGCCCAACATTGTCGTGCAAAGTTTAGGAATAAACAACATTTTGAACCATTAACATCTAAAAAAATACATTTTGTCCTGGTTTCAAAAATAAACAAAGTTTACATCATAAATATCCAATAAATATCCCAAACAATACATTTTCCAATGGTTTCAACACTAAACAAAGTTTGCACCATCAACATAAAAAGCAATTCATTTTTTATGGTTTCAAAACTAAACATAGTTTGCATCATCAACATCCAAAACAATACTAAACAAAGTTTATGCAGTAGCCTGAGTACCTACAAAAGTTTGCCATCATAATATACGACAAATTCATAGCCGACATATGCTCAAGAAGAAAACATCGGCGAATTGAAGAGAGGCAACCATCTGCAGTAACAAAGAAATCTCCCTCTATCTTAGAAATCTCATTACTTGGAAGAAATTTAGCCTTAATAGTAACTCAAAGTCGCCAGACATGCCCATTGATAGTTCACATTGCTTTTCTAGAATTCCAATTGCCTTGCAAACTTTGCTTCTACAATTTGCTAATGTTTGATTATAAGATGCAAACTTATATCAGATAACTTTGTTTGTTCCAATATCAATAAAGCACATGGAAGACTAGAAAAGAGAGAGAGAGAAAAAAAAAAGAAAATGAAAGCAAGTAAAATCCTACTATGACCTTAAAGTTCTTTGGAGTTGATGTATAATTTGGCATTCCTATTGTCATTAGACCATAAAACTCAAAGTTTGGGCAGCTTTGACTCAGGTATTTTGCAAGTTCTATACACCTTGAGGGCTTAACACAAGATTTTGTTGTCAATAGAGCAGAGCCCAAACAGCAGCTTAGGACCATTATCAAGTAGCAGATTAGAACCACTTAATCCTATGAAATTTTAAAGTGAAATGATGTTTACATAAGGAGATTCAAGTTGTTGTTAATACTAAAATGCTTCTCACAACTATAAGATAGAAGCAACTTTTTTTTGAAACATAAAAACGAATAATGTTATATATTTCACATCCTAGAGAAGCATCACTCAGTAAAATTTGGTAGGAAGAAGATGTACTAGATGTATTGAAAGGAAATCTATTTTGGTCTACTCCTTTTGTCAAGACAGCTCACATTCTATCCCTGCAGGACAAATAATTTCAGCTGTCATTGGTGTGCTGTCTGTTCTGTTTTGTTTGTTATTAGAGGTGTGATTATGCTGTAATTTAGTTAGTTAAGTTAGTTACAAATTAAGCCTAGATTAAGCCTACAACATTTTGGAATGTGACATGTGAAATCATCTCATTGGCTGTCACATGTGCTGCCATCAGATTGTTACACCTGGCTGTAAAATTCTTTTCTGAATTCTGTAAGGTACACATATAAATGAAACAGTACACCCAGCTGGTTAGTGAGCTGAGGTTTTCTGCATTCCAGAAATTCCAACTGGGTATCAGAGCCGCCCCATTACAAACACCATGACCTCAAGGTTCTCTCATGGAAGTCCCAACAGTGGTGACTCAGGATTGTCATCTCGGTCAAGCTCCTCAAATGGAAGCTCACCCTTTGGAAACACTCTCAATCAGTCCTTTCCCATCAAGCTGGATGAAGATAACTTCACCCTCTGGAAAGCAATGGTGTTGCCTACACTGAGAGGACACAAGCTTGAAGGCCATGTCCTTGGAACCAAGAAGTGCCCACCTGAATTCATCCCAGCAGCCACTGATGAAGATGGAAGCAGCTCCCAGCTCCAACCAAACCCAGAATTTGACAACTGGGTTACAATAGACAGCTTGTTAATCGGATGGCTCCTTGGATCCATCTCAAGTGAGGTTGCAGCACAAGTAATCAGAGAACCCACCTCACATGACCTGTGGAAAGCACTTGAAGAATACTGCGGGATCAAAAACAGATCAAAAATCTCGAACCTGAGATTTGATCTTCAAACAACCAGGAAAGGGACAATGAAGATGAGTGAATACCTGTCAACAATGAAACCTTGCTGTAGCTGGAATCCCAGTTGAGATGAATGATTTAATTTCCTTTGTCACCTTGGGATTGCATGCTGACTACACACCCATTGTAGTTCAGATTCAATCCAAGGATGGAATGTCCTGGTAGGAATTACAGGCCACTCTGCTGTGGTTTCAGGAAAACAAAATTACCACAACCGAAATCAGTTCAAGCAAAGCAACAATAGCAGCAGAAACTTCAATCAAGGCTATGAGAGAAGGTCCAGCAACAATCCAATCAGAGGGAGAAGTGGTGGCAGATTCGAAAACTCAAGACCAATTTGTCAGATATGTGGGAAGGTTGGTCATCCAGCCTCCATCTACTTCTACAGAACAGATATGAGCTACATGGGCTCAAACAATAGAGGCAGAAATGACAACAACACTAGACAAGGCCAACCACAGCAAGCTTATTTTGCCACACCTGAAACTGCTGTAGATGACTCATGGTTTGCTGACAGTGGAGCAACCAACCATGTTACTGCAGAGCCAAGCATTCTCAATGCAAGGAGTGAATACAATGGTAATCAAACTCTCTCTATAGGTGATGGTAACAAACTGAATATTTCTCACATTGATCACTCTAAATTACCTGCTGGAAATACTATGTTGCATCTCAAAAACATCTTGTGTGTTCCAAGTTCAAATCAGCCAACCAAGAACCATTCCAGTTTGTTCTCAGACAAGTCTATGTCAAGCAGTCTCCAAAAGTGTCAAGGCCTAGTTACTTCCTTGACAAGTACCTTGCCAAATGAAGAGAAATTCAACATTTGGCACAGAAAACTTGGTCATCCTTCTGTAAACATTTTGAGTCAGATTCTGAAAATTTGTAATGAAACAATTAAATTCAATGAAAATGATAGCTTCTGTGATGCTTGTCAGCTAGGAAAATCTCACTATTTGCCCTTTAAAAGTTCAAAAAATCAAACAAAACATCCCCTGGAACTTGTCCATACTGATCTCTGGGGACTAGCACCTATTTTCTCCACTTCAGGCCACAAATATTACATACATTTCATTGATGACTATAGTAGATTTACATGGATCTATCCTCTTAAAACCAAATCTGAAGCCTTGACTGCTTTCAAACAATTCAAAACACTTGTTGAAAACAAATTTGAAAGACATATCAAAAGCATTCAATCAGATTGGGGAGGAGAATTTAGAGTGTTTATTGATTTTTTAAACCAACATGGCATATAGTCTAGAATAGCATGTCCTTACACACATGAACAGCAAGGCAAAGCTGAAAGGAAACATAGACATATTGTTGAAATGGGACTTACCTTGCTTGCACAAGCCAGCATGCCCTTAAGGTATTGGTGGGAAGCTTTCCACACTGCAGTGCACTTGATAAACAGACTGCCCACTCCTGTCCTAAATGGAGTCTCTCCTTGGGAGAAACTCTATAATCAGATTCCAGATTACAACCTCCTCAAGACCTTTGGATGCTCATGCTTCCCTTGTCTGAGACCTTATCAAAGCCACAAATTTCAATTTCACACCACAAAGTGTGTGTTTGTAGGCTATAGTGATTCACACAAAGGCTTTAAGTGTCTAAGTCCAATCGGGAGGATTTATATTTCTAGACATGTCATCTTTAATGAGATAGAGTTCCCTTTTAAACAAGGTTTTATCAACACAAAAAGCACCCCCAATTCACAGCAATGCATCAGTGACTTCACTGGTGTATTTCTCCCTTTGTTCAACAAGCTGTCATGTCAAAATTCCAAGTGCAAGCTATCAGAGTCTAGTAACAATCCAGGAAAAGAAACCTCTCAATTTCTCTCCACTGCAATAGAGCCTGACCTAAACACTCAACCAGCAGATAACTTATCACCTCCAGTTGAAATCCCTTCACCAAGAAACACCTCAAATCCACCAACACCACATCATCAAAGTGAGCAAAACACTGATAATATTGATGAACTCACAGATCACCACTCTCACATTCCTACTGTGCCACACCATCCAATGATCACTAGATCAAAGAGTGGCATTTACAAGCCCAAAGTGTTCAATGCTGAACAGAATCTGAATGAGAACACTGAACCATTGACAGTCTCAGAAGCTCTCAAATCAGAGTACTGGAGAAGTGCCATGAATGAAGAATTTGTAGCTCTGGTGAGAAACAAGACCTGGACATTGGTGCCATTCTCACCTCACTATAGTATGGTAGGTAATAAGTGGATGTTTAAAGTCAAGCTGAATAGTGATGGAAGTGTTCATAAACACAAAGCCAGGCTGGTAGCCAAAGGCTTTCATCAAACACCAGAAATAGATTTTATAGAAACTTATAGTCCTGTTGTCAAAGCTGGAACAATCAGAATCATCCTAACTCTTGCAGTGACAAAGAATTGGACAGTAAGGCAACTGGATTTCAACAATGCTTTCCTAAATGGGAACCTAGAAGAATCTGTGTATATGATGCAACTTGAGGGATTTGTAGACCCTTCTAAACGCACCTATGTGTGTAAATTACACAAGGCACTCTATGGACTTAAACAGGCACTAAGGGCCTGGTTTGAGAAGCTGAAAGGCACTCTAATCAGCTGGAATTTCACCAATTCTAAGTCTGATTCTTCCTTGTTCATTCTCAAAACATAAGAGATTTTAATCTACATCCTAATATATGTAGATGACATCTTAATTACAGGGAATAACTCAGACTACATGCAGGGCCAAATCTGCAAGCTAAATAGCCTCTTTGCTCTCAAGGATCTTGGAGATCTTCATTACTTCCTTGGCATAGAAGTAAGGAGGGATGTTACAGGTATGTATTTGAATCAATCCAAATACATCTCTGACTTACTGAAAAAGTTGAAGCTGGAACATCTGAAGCCCTGCTCCACTCCTGCTGCTGTTAGTAAGAGCAAAGATGTTGAAAACTCAGAAGTCTTTCCAGAACCAACCTTATACAGAAGCACAGTTGGGGCTCTCCAATATCTCACATACACAAGGCCTGATATTGCCTTTATAGTCAACAAACTCAGCCAACACTTGCAGTCTCCAAAAATGGTGCACTGGCAAGGTGTTAAGAGAATACTCAGATATCTCATGGGAACCAAATTTGTTGGACTGCACATTAAGCCCTCTCATGACATCAACCTAACTGGCTTCTCGGATGCAGACTGGGCATGCAACTCAGAAGACAGAAAATCTATAGGAAGCTACTGTGTTTTCTTGGGAGATACTCTAGTGTCATGGCAGTCCAAAAAGCAACCTGTAATGTCCAGATCAAGCACTGAATCTGGGTACCGAGCATTGGCTCTTATAGCAGCAGAAATAGCCTAGATAGAATCCCTCCTGCTGAACTTCATTGCTCTCCTTCTCAGTGTCCAGTTACCTGGTGCGACAACACAAGTGCAAGTGCTCTAGCATCAAATCCTGTATACCATGCTCGAACAAAACACATTGAAATTGACATTCATTATGTTAGAGACAGGGTTATGCAGAAACTGCTTAAAGTCAGATATGTGCCCTCCTGTGATCAACTTGCCGACTGCCTCACCAAAGCTTTGTCAGCTCCTCAATTTCATCTCCTTCGATCCAAACTTGGAGTACTCGAACTACCCTCCAGTTTGAGGGGGGATGTCAAGACAGCTCACATTCTATCCCTGCAGGACAAATAATTCCAGCTGTCATTGGTGTGCTGTCTGTTCTGTTTTGTTTGTTATTAGGGTGTGATTATGCTGTAATTTAGTTAGTTAAGTTAGTTACAAATTAAGCTTAGATTAAGCCTACAACATTCTGGAATGTGACATGTGAAATCATCTCATTGGCTGTCACATGTGCTGCCATCAGATTGTTACACCTGGCTGTAAAATTCTTTTTTGAATTCTGTAAGGTACACATATAAATGAAACAGTACACCCAGCTGGTTGGTGAGCTGAGGTTTTCTGCATTCCAGAAATTCCAACTCCTTTGATGTGATTTGAGATATCAAGAGCTCTCTAATTAAATAATTATGATTTTTTTTTTGCATGAGAAAATACATAAATAACTTACTAAACTAAGAGTAAACAATATTCAATGTGAAATTTCCCGAGTGATAAAAGAGCTTCTCAGTAATAACAATATCGTGCAATTAGATGAAAGAGCCTCTCTACAAATCAATAACAATTTTTCTTGCATAGCATCCTAGGAGTCTCCAAATTCCTCACTTTTTCAGAGCACCCTCTTAAGGAGATCTTCTGGTACCATGCTGTTACAAACATAAGAAGCAAATGCAAATGAATATCTAATAGAAAATAGAGGAATGTTGTAAAATATCACATATTTTCAATCTACCAAAAATGAAATGATGAGACACATCATTATCTTAATGTGGCATATAAGACCAAAATTAATGAATTCTAGAGACACTGTCTCAAATGGAGAATGTTATGAATTATTTCACGTTATTGATATCCCTTAGAATGAAAGGCAATATTTAAAAATTTTCATAATCCTTGCTAGTATTCTTTCATTATAAAGCCAATGTATATCATTTTGTCAAATTATTCTTGAAAGAAATCAAATTTGCAACCTTACTGGAATTTGTAGGCCTACTGCAACTCCCTTTCTACCTTCAACTTCAAGACCAAGAAAAATGTAGGATAGGTTACTAAACTTACCAAATTAAGACATGCAAAACTCAATTATAACACAAATAAAAAGGATTATCTTCCTTCCTATTTACAAAGAAACATGATTAAAAAACATGAAGTAATAACCCATATAGCACCAGCTTAATGAATACAAACAAAGAACTTTTGTGATATAATATAATCATATTAAACTGAGGAAAAAAAGAAAAAAGAAAATGAGGTTTGATAGACATACCGATTTAGCATCCTCCACTCCATAATCAAGGTAAAGAAAACAAATATGAGATAGAGCCCTTTCCTTGTCTCGTTCACGCACCCTTTCATTGCATCCAAATGAGCTAACTAAACACTCCTCTATATCAGTACAAGAACCTTTCTATCCTTCTCTTCCGACAAATCCTCTTGCCGAACTATCGCACAATCAGGATCAAAACCCTCCCATCCCCTCACTTGCTTTTGTATATTACAACACAACACGTCAAAGACATCAACATACTCCAAAATTACCTTCTTCAAACACACCAATTCACCTTCCTCGATCAACAAATCTCCACCACCGCCACTGCCACTACTATTATCAACATCTACATTCACATCTGGCTTTGATCTATTCACAGCCAACTCTAGAAACATATCCAAAATGGTTTAGTTATCGACACTTGATTGAATTTCCTTGGACATAGAAAGTTTTCCTGCAAATATGGTAGAGGCGAGTAGCAAAGAGGGTGAGAAGCAAAGTGACAGCTTCAAAATCAAGAAGCAGATATAAGAAGCAAAGAGGTCGCATCAAAATAGAAGAGTAACGGTGGTGGGAAGCAAAGAGGCAACGCCAGAGGTGAGAAGTTACAGAGGTTAGACGAAGAGGCAAGCTGTGATTTTTGCAAAGACATGATTTATGTTTGATTTCTAATTTTGCTATTTTCATAATTCTTAAGGATATTTAAGTACTTTCACTTTATAAGAAGGGTTATAAATAGTTAAATTAGAAAATAGGGTCAGATATAGTAAGTGGGTGCTAGAAAGGTTATTTGGGGAAAATTTGTCCCTTTATCCTTAACGAACCATTAAGCCAAATATTAGGTTTTTGGACTTCTTCCTAATAAAATCCTAGTCAAATGTTAATCGAATATTAGACAATTTCTTCGTAGTTGATGGCTGGCAGTGATTGGTTGCTATTTGGGTATTTTGGTGGATGTGGTGGTCCGTAGTGGTTGATGGGTATGTGCTGGGTATTTATTCAACTATTGGTAGTGTCTATCTCACTGGTATTGGTGGTCATTGTTTCACCAATTTAGATGCTTATTGCTAGCTTTAGTTTTGCCAGCTCTGAGGGATGTTGCTAGTGTTTATTTCGACAGCTATAGTGGTTCTTTGTGGTATTTGTTTCACCAATTTTGGTGGTTGTTGGCAAGGTTTGTTTCATTGGCTTTAATGGCTATCGGTGGTCATTGTTTCTTCAATTTTCATGGCTATGAATGGTGTTTAATTTGCAGGGGTGGATGTCTGGTTTGGGATGACTGAAATTAGTTCTTAATATGTGTTGGTTCAAGATGATTTTCAACATACCACTGTTAGAAATAATTTTTGGTTTCATAGTTAATTATTATTATTATTATTATTTTAATTGATGGCTAGGTTATGATTTTGTGAGGTTGGAGGGTTGATTTGTAAGGAGGTTAGTTGATTTTTGACGCAAAAGGGATGGATACATCTTTTTGTTTTTCAATTGATTTTAATTTAGATTTTAAATTGAATATAAAATTTCTAATTTGCCCTTCTCTATAAGTCGGTTTATAACAAAGAATGTTAGTTCAATTCACGAATTTTAGGAAACATTAGAGGTGGTGTTGTTAAAGTGACATACTTGATTCTGGCTGATGATAATAGTTAGTGATATTAGCCTAATTTGAATTTGAATTATGATGAAAAATCTCTTAACATGTTAAATTGTGAAGTTACTTTCACAATAAGAAAAGGTAATCTTATTTTAATAGGAGAAAACATATTCCTCATTAAACTAGTTAAATCTTATTTTAAATAGGAAAGTTCTAGTTATATTAGGATAGTCTGATCTAAAATAGGATGTGAAATATGAAAAGTATTATTTATTGTAATCCTATTTGAACTAGGAAAAAGAGTCCAAACTAAAAGAGGCTTGCAACATCTATATATTGAGTGAATCCTACATTGCTTAAAAAGCATTAAGAGGAGACTTAGCTATACCATAGAGTCATATTTTTTAGTTGTGGTAATCTAAGAAGTTTTCAAACTTAGTTCTCTCATTCTGTTCTTCTAATAATTAGAGATAGTTTTTCTCCTTGCTAGAGAGAAGATTTTAGATTCCTAGTAATTAGAGAGAGGTTGGTAAGAAGATTTTTTCAGTCTAATAAAATTCTTTCTTTGCTTCCTAGAAGTTTTCCTCATTAAGAAAGGTTTACCACATCAATCATTGTGTCTATTGATTTATTATTAATTGTTTTTTATTTCTATTTGAAGTATACGCTACGGTAATTCATAACATTGGCATTGATAGGTGTCTAATTATATATCATTTTCATATCAATTCGTCCACGTTTCTTTGCTATATTCCTTGGTATTTTTATGTTTTTGTGTGGTTTTGATATTTGTAGGAGTTTTGGAGCAACTTGCACAAAAATGGAGTAAAACCCTTCATTTTCACCTCTGCTAGTCAACCATCTTCTCGGATTTAATTGTATTGATATACAATGAACCCGATGACATATCATATACCGTTGAAAAGCTCTCGAAGTCTACTTTTTGGAGAAATTTACGGTTTATGAATCCATTCAGTGTACCGAAAGTTGTAATCAAAACAGTGTGAGAAGTGTAGAAATGTAATTCCACACATCACTGTAGCATGTATAATACGGGACACTGTAGCACGTTACTGTAGCAGAGTATTTAAACACATTTTAGGGTTTTATTTTCATAACTTGAAGAGGGGAGAACGTGGAGGAGGCTGCATCTTTGGATTTCTCTCATCTCTTGGAGTTCTTGAAGGAGATTGAAGGCTTGGAAAGAGGAAGAACTACAATCTTGAGAGATTTTCATCAAATTTGCTAAGTTTTCCCTTTTCCTTCCATTTTCTGGAATGTCTCCATATTGTATTGTATTTGTATTGTTTCTGAATATGTGTAACTAAATCTGAATTGGTTGAGGGTGATTTCAAAGCTCTTGATATGGTTTTTGTGAGTTGATTGTGCAAGAAGTTGTTATCCAATTCTCTAATTGAAGTTGCTTGTATTTTCCCATGTTTAATGCTTATGATTGCTTGCTGATTGTATTTGGGTGGCCAACTGAATATAATCTGGATATTGTCTATTGCTAGACTAGAAATCTTGATCCGTAATTGTCTTGAATTTCTAATCATTAGTAGCAAAATTGTGATCAGAGATTGCAATTGGAGAATACAACCTAAGTTAAATAATCCGAGCTTGTGTGTTTATTGCTTAGATCAACCTATCTTTCTTATCGTAATGCATCCATTGAATTAAATTTAGAGAGCTTGTTCTAGGTTGTTTGATGGATAGAGATTAAATAAAGAGCCTGTTTTATTTAGCAACAAAGTAAGGAAAGATTGGGATAACAGAGCTTATTGTTATCTACAGTTGATAATTTCAATGGTGTAATTGGATGATAATTCTACAATTAATTCGTAAATCTATATCTTATGGTGGAGAATGATCCCTTGACCAGATTTCTATCATTGATTAATTCCCATTTCAATTAAGTTTGCATTGTGTTATTCATTAATTACCATCGTATTCAGTTTTTCATCTAGTTAATCAACCAACAAAACCCCCATTTAGTTAATTGTTGCTGGAAATAACAAATTCAATTAGAATCAATCCTCGTGGGAACGATATCTTACTTATCACTTTATTACTTGTGCGACTAGTATACTTGCTAGTTTCGAACGCATCAAGTTTTTGGCGCCGTTGCCGGGGATTGATTTTCTAATCGATTTGTTATTTTGTTTTCATTGTTGATTCATATTTTTGTGTGTTTTTCTTTTCTGATTATTTGTGTTTAGACGACATGGCAGTAAACTTCCATCAATTTAGTGGCGGATTTGAGCCCCAACTACCATGGAGAATAAATGAGGTAAGCACTCCGAACATTGAACAACAACTTTCTGAGCTAACCTCTCTTGTGGAAAACATGGTTGTAGGAGATATGCAAAAATCTTATGAATGTGGGATATATTCTACGATGGAGCATCCAATCGACATGTATCCAACTTTACAAGAAGAATATATGGAACAAGCCAATGCCATGGGTGGATTTCCAGGACAAACGAGGCAATGGTATGATCCTTTCTCTAGCACTTACAATGCTGGATGGGAAGATCAACATAATTTCAGTTACTGGAATCATCAACCAATCACTCCAAATGTGATACCATCTAGATGGCCACAAGAATCAACCTAGAGTGCAGCAACCATTTCAAATGCAACCACCACCAATGCCACAACCAGCACCACAACCAGCTCCAGAAAACTCAGGTATGTCACTCCAGGATATTGTTAATGAACTTGCCACTAACACAATGCAATTCCAGCAGGAAACTGGGGCAAGTATCCAAAACCTGGTAAATCAAATGGAACAACTGGCTACTAGCATGAGCAAATACGAGGGCCAAGGCTCAGAAGAATTATCTTGTCAAACGGTGATCAATCCAAGAGAGAATTCTTGTGCGATAACTTTGTAAAATGAAGAGCAATTAGATGTCCTACCAAAGAAATCACAAACTGATGAAGGAGATGACACCACTTCCACCATGAACAAAACACTGACTTCTCAGGTAAATCCTATAACTCCCATTCCTTCATATGTTTCTCCTCCACTTTTTCCTAGTAGATTTGCAAAATCGAAGGAGGAACAAGAACAAGAAATCCTGGAAACTTCTCACAAAATCGAGGTAAATATACCACTTCTGGATGCTATCGAGCAAGTACCTCATTATACAAAATGTCTCAAGGAGTTATGCACCAGCAAAAGAAAGTTAAAAAGAAATGAGAAAGTACGTGTGGGGGAAGATGTTTCAGCTGTATTGCAAAGGAAAATTCCTCCAAAGTGCAAAGATCCAGGTACGTTCACCATGCCATGCACCATTGGTAAAACCAAGTTTGAAAGAGTTATGTTAGATTTAGAAGCATCTATTAACATCATTCCATATTCTATTTATGCTTCTTTAAATCTTGGACCTTTTGCGGAAATTGTTATTACCATTCAAATTGCTGATCGTTTTAATGCATATACCAAACGAGTTGTGGAAGATGTGCTTGTGCAGGTGAATCAATTGGTTTTCCCAGCAGACTCTTATGTTCTTAAAATAAAGCATGAGACATCTCCTAATCCAACACCGATTCTTTTAGGGAGACCATTCTCGAAAACTGCTAGAATCAAGATTGATGTTCATGATGGCACATTCACCATGGAGTTTGATGGCAAAGTGATCCGTTTCAATATTTTGAGGCAATGAGGTACCCTAGTGGCAGCTTGCATTCGTTTTTGCATTGACATTATTGATTCTTATGTCACAACAATATTTGAGTTAACTCGCAAGGATGGATTGGAAATGGCTATTAGTGAGCACATAGGGACAGCAAATTTCAAAGAACCAGGAAGTTGATACAAGTGTCCAAAGAAATGGAGGAAGCTATGCATGCTTAGATGAGGAATATAGCTATAATCACAAAAGGTATGAGGTTTCGACGTTGAATTGCTTTTATCTAAGAGAAAATTCTTCTTTGTGATGAAAGCCAATACCTTGGAGCTTAAGTAATTCCAAAATTATTTGAGGAATGTGTTTTTTGGGTTGACCAAGATCCTTTTGCAAGTTACAATGGAAATGGGCCTTGCACGAATACAAGAAGATAAACTCGTTCGAATACTTACAGATCACAAATAGCTATTGAGTGGACAATTGTTGAAATCCAAGGCCCATCCATATGCATTGACCGTATCTTGTTAGAAGAGGGATCCAAGCCCATTAGAGAAGCACAGCAGAGATTGGACCCTCCCATGATGGAACCAACGTCGGGCTGAGGACGTTAAACCAAGCGCTTATTGGGAGGCAACCCAATGTTTTTGAAAAATAAAAAAAAGAAGAAAAGAAAAATAAAATGAGGTAATAATGATCGATTTTTGTGTCTCGAGGAGATTCTTTTCATAGGCCATCAAATTGATCAGGTTTTATCTCTCTTTGACATCAGTCTCATTTGTTTTTATTTGTTTTTACTTGTTTTTGACTTTTGTTTGTTTTTGTGTTGTTATCTCTTTTGTGTCTTTAGTTTCGTTTCTACTCTTTTCTTTTCCTTTCTATTGTTTAATTTGATTATTTCGTACTTTGAATTCATTTGTGCAACAGCTTGAGGAAACATCCAAAGGGGAGCTGAAACCATTGCCCAAAGGTTTGAAACGTGCATATCTTGGAGAAGAACAGACTCAATCGCATTATCGGTAATATCTCCCCTTTTCTTCTCTTCAATGGATGCTGATATCTTTCTATCGAACCTTCGTAAATATTTCCCTTCACTTCCTCAAAATGCTGTGTTTAAAATTTATAAAGTACGGATGACTAGACTTTGGGCATTGATGCTCCTAAATGTCCCTGCTGATATCCGATGGCTGATCGAAGCCAAGGTGAGATTGTCCGGTGAGCCGGACATTAATCTCGCAAAATACATGCCTGGTCTAGGAAAAAGCTAGTACGCCAAGAGGCGAAGAGCGAAAAGGTTACAAGTATGTTATAAATGTGCTAGATTACAAGTATGTTATAAATGTGCTAGATGGAATTGTAACCAGACTTGTCGTTCATTAGGTTTTGCGTCCAGGAATAGAGAAGATAAACTTTCATTTATTAAGAATGGTTTGAGTAATGAGTCGCTGGATAATGTTTTGTTTACTCTCGAGTCACATTCTTGTGGACTTGTTCAGCGTGAATTGCTTAATCTATGGACACAATTTCGTGTGAATTGCAGTGTTATAGTCTAGGGAATCTGACTAAAAACGACCCTGTTTGCCAGGTTATAAGAAAACTGGATGGGAAGCAAATCCCCGACTCATAGAAGGCGTTTCAGCCTTTACTGGACGTAAATCCAGAGGAAGATGTGAGCCACAATCACAACTACTTGTATATTTGAATGTGTGTTGTTGTTGTCGAATTTTATTTTATTTTTTTTGTTTCGTTTGATCTGATTATCAATGTTGTTTTGTGTTGTTGTTGTTTGTTGATTTTGTTTGTTTTAATTTCAAGTTTTCTTTTTGACAAACCATATGACTACCCTATGGCATAAGTACACGTGGGAGACAAGTGTGGAGGTTTGTCAACCTCCACCGAAAGTGTATCTCTATTTTTTATGCTTCACGTGGGAGACAAGTGTGGGGGTTTTGTCAACCCCCGCCGAAAGGGTATCTCCATTTTCCATGCTTCACGTGGGAGACAAGTGTGTAGGTTTTGTCAAACCTCGCCGAAAGCATATCTCATTTTTTCAAATTTTGGGACGATAAATCTGCATCGAGCAACCCCCACCGAAATTATGTCCCCATGTGTCAAATTTGAGAGTTTTACGTGTGTATATATCCATTTTGCATATTCTCAAATGTCATTTTATAACCTGTCTTGTACTTGAATCGCATAATACCTAACGTACATCATTGTCTTGCACAAGTTTAGAGCACTTTTAGAAATGGAGAAAACACCAATTCGGCGATTCCAAAATATATGCGTATTTTGTGGATCGCAATTTGGTAAAGATGGAGAGTTTACAACAGCAGCTCTTGATCTTGGTAGGACATTAGCTGCGAGAGGTATTAATTTGATCTATGGAGGGGGTAGTCTTGGGTAATGGGGTGTGTGTCAACAGCTGCATCCTAGGAGGGAGCAAAGTTCTCGGCATTATCCCTAAACCATTAGCTGTACGAGATATCGTAGGCAACACAATGGGGAAGAGTTACAGGTCTCTAGTATGCATGAGCGTATTGCACATATGGTTGTTAAGTCCGATGCATTTATAGCTTTGCCCGGTGGTTATGGTACATTAGAGGAGATATTTCAAATCACCTCTTGGGCACAGCTAAACATCCATCGGAAACCCATTGGTTTGTTAAATGTCAATAATTTTTTTGATGGTTTGTTGTCCTTTCTTGATCAAACTGTAGAAAAAAACTTCATCTCACCGTCAGCGAGGCAAATCCTGGTTACAGCTTCAACTGCAGGGGAGTTAATTGACAAACTACAAGAATTCGTCTATTCGCCTGATCCAACAACAGCTCGGATAGATTGGTTTGGAGAAGACAATAAGAGGCGTAACTGGATTTAACGCTCCATCTGTAATCTCTATCAGCTGGTTTGCTTGTTTTCGTTTGCTTTCTTTTTAGTGTGTTTATTTGAGATTTTTCATGTCATTTCTTTTGAGTTTTTTCAGGTTATTTCTTTCGTCCCAGGTAATATTTTCTAATCTCGGTTTTTAGAGTGGTGGCTTAAAAAGTTCAAGTTCTCTTGAAACGCATTCTGGATCTCTTCAATCCATAATGGCTGAATAAGGAGGCTAACTTCTAAACTTTTTAGACCCATTCTAACTAACTTGTTTTTGTTTGCTGACTTGTTGAACTTTGTTATTTTATGAGTGAGTTTAGTTTTGCGTAATTTAGAGTTGTTATGTGTTTTTATCTTTATCAGTTTCGATTAAAAAAAAAAATTGTGGAAAAACCTGAGAATGGCAGAATATGGGGTTTTCTTTAACCCTTGAAACGCATTCTCTCTAAATAAATCTGTAGTTTGTTTATTTCATGTTGTTTGAAGTGTCTTGTTTCTTGTTTTGTTCTTTCATAATAAAGGTATATAGGCTGGAAACCTTAAGTCTGCGGGCTACTGGTCCTAAGGATTGTTGAAATATACAATCTTGACTCAGGTGTAACAACGCCACGTACCTCTTTTCTTGCATTTTGTGGGTCGATGATAAGATAATGATTGAATTAAGAATAACTCTTGGAAAATGATAAATGATGCATGGATCTGTATGCTTGAAATGTTTATTGGTTTTCGCTTTGCTTTTGATTCCTTGTGCAACATTGAGCACTGAGCTATTATCACTGAGTTATTTGTTCACTTAGAGAAAGTTTATGTAATTGAAATGTTTCTTCAGATTTCAATGAATTCTAGAACTTGTTTGATGGTCACTCGAGGCGAAATCCTAGACTGTGCAACATTGGGGAAATGATTTAGGCCATCTTTGGACCGTTTGAGCCTTAATAGCCAACCTTGACTGAAATTGATCCCTAGTTACCCCTTTGAGCCTTTGTAAGCCTTTTTCTTTGTTAACTCACTAAAAGATTTCCTAACCTCAAATGAATTTGTTCTAAACAGTTTATCCCTTACCTATGAGCATGTACATCATTCACAATTAAATTTGGAGCCATGTTCTAGTTTTGGGAAGTTAGAGGAGGTTGGGATGTGTCATGAGCAATGCAAGTGAGTTCTATTGTGTTTGAAAAAAAAAAAGGAAAAAAAGCCAATCTGTACTTATCGTCCACGTACTTACACATTGAGGACAATGTGTTGTTTAAGTGTGGGGGAAGGGAAGTGTAATAAAAAAAAGAACAAAAAAGAACAAAAGAAGAAGAATAACAGATCTATACCCTTAAGTTTTCTTAAAAAGAATGAAACAACAAAGTGTGAGGGTATAGTTTTATTTTGTTTTCTGCAAAAAAAAAAAAAAAGATTGAGTGTTCTAAATAAGTTTGGGGGAGTAACCTGGTGAATTGAAATGAAGTTGTGTTATAGGGTTGAGCTCTACATAGTCTTGAATGATTTATGTGTTTGTGGGTGATTTGAGCCAAATTATTATCCTTTATCATACCTTCACCCAAGCCAAACGTTACAAGCTTAATAAAGTCCTACTTGATCCTTGGTGTTGTGCATGTCTACATTAGTGGAGAGTGACTTGAAAAGCAGGCCTATGGAGTTCATTTATACACACATCTTCAATATTAAATATGATTCATTTTTATGCATAAACTCATCCGGGTTACAAGTGATTAGGTGAGAATGGCTCTACACACACACACTTGAGGAATTGAAGTGAAGCGAAACTAATCTTTGAGATAAAATTCTTGATCAAGTGCATTATTTTGAAGTTTTCCTTGGGTTATAATTAAGTACAATCTTTGAGGCCTATTTGCAAGTTGAAGCATTTGTGTGTTTTAATTTTTCTTTGATTCTGTTTCGGTTTAGTTTTGTTTCATATCATTTTAGTTGCTCGAGGACTAGCAAAGTTTAAGTGTGGGAGAATTTGATAGGTGTCTATTTATGTATTACTTTTATATCAATTCGTCCATGTTTCTTTGCTATATTCCTTGGTATTTTTATGTTTTTGTGTGGTTTTGATGTTTGTAGGAGTTTTGGAGCAACTTGCACAAAAATGGAGTAAAACCCTTCATTTTCACCTCTGCTAGTCAACCATCTTCTCGGATTTAATTGTATTGATATACAATGAACCCGATGACATATCATATACCGTTGAAAAGCTCTCGAAGTCTACTTTTTGGAGAAATTTACGGTTTATGAATCCATTCAGTGTACCGAAAGTTGTAATCAAAACAGTGTGAGAAGTGTAGAAATGTAATTCCACACATTACTGTAGCATGTATAATACGGGACACTGTAGCACGTTACTGTAGCAGAGTATTTAAACACATTTTAGGGTTTTATTTTCATAACTTGAAGAGGGGAGAACGTGGAGGAGGCTGCATCTTTGGATTTCTCTCATCTCTTGGAGTTCTTGAAGGAGATTGAAGGCTTGGAAAGATGAAGAACTACAATCTTGAGAGATTTTCATCAAATTTGCTAAGTTTTCCCTTTTCCTTCCATTTTCTGGAATGTCTCCATATTGTATTGTATTTGTATTGTTTCTGAATATGTGTAACTAAATCTGAATTGGTTGAGGGTGATTTCAAAGCTCTTGATATGGTTTTTGTGAATTGATTGTGCAAGGAATTGTTATCCAATTCTCTAATTGAAGTTGCTTGTATTTTCCCATGTTTAATGCTTATGATTGCTTGCTGGATTGTATTTGGGTGGCCAACTGAATATAATCTGGATATTGTCTATTGCTAGACTAGAAATCTTGATCCGTAATTGTCTTGAATTTCTAATCATTAGTAGCAAAATTGTGATCAGAGATTGCAATTGGAGAATATAACCTAAGTTAAATAATCCGAGCTTGTGTGTTTATTGCTTAGATCAACCTGTCTTTCTTTTCGTAATGCATTCATTGAATTAAATTTAGAGAGCTTGTTCTAGGTTGTTTGATGGATAGAGATTAAATAAAGAGCCTGTTTTATTTAACAACAAAGTAAGGAAAGATTGGGATAACAGAGCTTATTGTTATCTAAGGTTGATAATTTCAATGGTGTAATTGGATTATAATTCTACAATTAATTCATAAATCTATATCTTATGGTGGAGAATGATCCCTTGACCAGATTTCTATCATTGATTAATTCCCATTTCAATTAAGTTTGCATTGTGTTATTCATTAATTACCATCGTATTAAGTTTTTCATTTAGTTAATCAACCAACGAAACCCCCCATTTAGTTAATTGTTGCTGGAAATAACAAATTCAATTAGAATCAATCCTCGTGGGAACGATATCTTACTTATCACTTTATTACTTGTGCGACTAGTATACTTGCTAGTTTTGAACGCATCAGGCATCAAAGTTTGATTTAGGATAGTGAGTAATTACTTGTATGATTTTATACATGCCTAGGAAAGTTCTGCCAAAAAGACTATAAGTCTAAGGACTTTGGTCTTTAAGGAGGCTTTATCCACAACGAATTTTCCTGGGAACTTTCATGATTTATTTAATTATACCAGCACTTACTATTATTTTGGGTCATTTTTCACTATAAGAGTGAAACAAATGGTTGCGAATTTTGAAATAAAAAAAGTTCAGTGGGAGCAACTTTAGGTTATGGAAGATGAAGACAAAGGCTATTTTGAGGAAAGAATAGAAGCAATTAGAGCAAGACCAACAAGGATTATTGATAATAAGAAATGGGAGAAGTTGGATAGAGATGCAATTGCAAACATACATCTAGAATTGGTAGATGATATGTTGTCAAGTGTTGTTGAAATGGAAACAACAAAGGAAATTTATAATACTTTGATAAGTTTATGTGAAGCGAAGTATCTTTAAAAAAAAAAAAGAACTCTACACACTTCATATGGCAGAATCCAGTTCGATGACTGAACATATTAACATCTTAAAGAATCTATTTTCTAAGTTCTCTACCATTGAGTACAATATAGAGGAAAAAGAATGTGTTGAACTTATACTTCAAAGTCTGCCTAATTCTTATGATCACTTCATCATAAATGTGGCTAATGGTGCTACAAAGTCGAAGCTAGTCTTTAATGATGTTGCAGCTACTATTTTTTAAGAAGAAAGTAGACATAAAAACAAGGAAGACAAACCATTGACTTCTTAACAAGCCGAAGCATTATCCCTTGCTAGAGGAAGATTAAGGGAACATAGTTCTAATGTTAGTCATAACAAGAAAAGCTCAAAGTCTAGAAGTATGGCGGTTAAATGTTATCAGTGTGGTAAGGTGGTGACATGCAAAGAAGGATTGTTAGCATTTTTAAAAGAGTAAAAAGAGAAAGAAAAAAAAGAAAGCACCTAAGTCGTCCAATACTCAAATCTACGTAGTAAGCACTTCAGATGATGGTGACATATTATATAGTGAGGCAACAACTTTGCAGAAGGCAGAAAGAAGTCTACTAATGTTTGGCTAACTAACTCAATAGCAATGTGGCATATAACTTCTCAAATAGAATGGTTCCATCAATGTAAACCTATCTTAAGAGGATTAGCGTACATGGGTAATGATCATGCTTTGGAGATTGTTGACATTAACACTATGAAAATAAAGATGTTCGATGGAACGATTTGCACCATTTAAGAGGTATGGTTGTGAAAGGCTTGAAGAAAAATTTACTATCTACAAACAACTAAATGGTCTTGGATGTGAATTCCATGCACAAAATGGAGTCATGAAAGTTGTCAAAGGTGCTTTTATGATTATGAAGGAGAAAAAGATTGTAGCTAATCTATACATGCTTCGTGGAGAAAACATTTTGGGTGGCAAATGTATCTATTGCAATTTTCTAGAGAAGAGTTGACGATGATGTGGCATCGCAAACTATGACATATGTTGGAAAGAGGCTTGAAAATTGTGATGACCCACGGGCCCCACACAACCATGAATTATCCGCTTTGGGCTGCCCGCGTCGAGCCCGGCACACAGGGCTTTTGAGGTGGAGGACTCGGGTTCGAGTGGGGGACACGCCCTTCGGGGATAAAGCCATGAGGGTGCCTGATACAGCGAGATGGGCTGTGCGGCCTTGTGTGTTGGGCCCAACGTGGGTAGCCCAAAGCAGACAATTTATGGTTGTGTGGGGCTCGCAGGTCATCACAAAAATTCTCTTAGATATTCTCTTAGATCGCAAGTTACTTCCTGGAGTCAAATCAGTCTGCAAGCATTATCGTACTAGCATGCAAAATTTATTGAAGTTTTAGCAAATCTACTACTAAGAGAAAAAACACTCTAGACTTGATTCATTCTGACGTTTGGGAGTCAGTGGTTACATCCTTGGGAGGTGAAAATTACTTTATGCTCTTTATCAATGACTATTCTAGGAGATTTTAGGTGTACCCTTATCAAGAGAAGATTAGATGTGTTTACAGTGTTTAAAGCCTCTAAAGTGTTGATAGAGTTTGAAGTTGGAAGGAAAATTAAATGTTTAAGGACAGATACTAGAGGGGAATTTTATAACAAGGAGTTTGATGCATTTTTCTATCAAGAAGGTTTAAACCGTTAGAAAACTGTAGCCTACACACCACAATAAGATGGTTTTGTACAAGTAAATACAACTCTTGTAGAAAGAATAAGAGCTATATTGAGGATTATAGGTTTATCTAAGATGTTTTGGGCAAAAGCAACCAAAAATTCTTGTTATGTGATAAATAGGTCTCCATTAATAGCTATTGAGATGAAAACACCTATTGAGATAGGAACAGTAAGCTAGTTTACTATTCCACCTTTTATATTTTTGGATGTCCTCCGTAAGCGATAAATTGGATCCAATATCAAGGAAATGTATATTCTTAAGGTATTATGATGGAGTCAAAGAATACCACTTGTGGGATGCCACAACCTACAAGGTCATCATCAGTAGGGATGTTATCTTTATAGAAGACGAACTACAAAGTGAAGAAGGCACAAAGAGGAATATAGAGATGACAACTACACAGGAAGAAAAATAAGAAATGTTAGATTCTTTTGAAGTAGTTCTAATCTTAAAGCACGATGAATAAGAACTAGTTGATATAAGCACTTGAAGTTCGACGGTCAACTTGATAGAGAAAACACCCTCTTGGCACTTAGAGTATGTCATCGCGAATGATGTGTTAGTAATTGCCCTAACAGTATGGATATTTTCTACAAATTGTAAACATTGAATTAATAAATAAAGTTGTTGTTACTTTTTGTGCCCAAATATGATTGTATTAGTGATTAAAGGCTCCAAAGCTTGTATATTGACAAAATTCTGTTTACGTGAGATACGTATAAGATGTAGAACTTTATCATAGCTCAAAACTAATTCACAACTTATAAATAAAAGGTGGACACTTTATCTAAACAACGTTGCTACATGGTTTGTCTCCAATAGGGAAATGGTAAGTCTATAACCCATTTGAAGTGGAGACTTCAGGACAAATACACTTATGCATTATGAATGCATTGAACATAGACCACATAGAAATTATCAATTTGGTGGAAATACTATGACCGAATGCGAATTTCTAAACTTGAGCAGTAAATGCCTTCCGACTTTAATCTTAAATGAGTAGTGTACCTCTAATATATAGGCTATGGTCTTTGATTAGAATAAAAAGTGAGACCTGAAATGAAAGGTTAATACCTAGGTCAGTTGGGATTGTAAAATATATATTCTAGTAGACACTAGATATGGAATTCATGACTACTAAAGGATTACAGAATACCACCTTGAGGGCTTTCCAAGGTTTTAAGTGGTAGAATCTTGGCCAAGTGTTTAATGAAGGTTGTCTATTAAACTAAGATTTATTTGAATAAATCTTAAATCATTTCAATGATGTAAAACTTGTATCAAGGGCTCATGATGTAGTTAGAGGGGTAAAAAGATAAATTATACTTACTCCAATTATTGGTATTCCATTAAGAGTAGGTATGCAAACCTATTGCTCAACAGATAGGCCCAAAATAAATACTTAAATTAAATTAAATTATTAAACTTTCTGTAAAGAATATTAAATTCAAAAGTATAGCTTTAGGCTTATAGTGGAATGGGCTAGACCTATAGGTGTAGTCCACTATAATTATAGGATAATAGCGTATTGTATCAAATCTATTGGAGCTTATAATTAAATATGCGCCCGTAGGTCCCCTAGATAGCTGAAATAATTATTCGGACTTGGACGTGGACTTGAGAAATTAGTGTTTTAATTTAATTAGGCTTATTGGGGAATAAGGCCTAGGTATTAAATTAAAACTAAATAAGCTAGACAATTTAAAGGGTCATGTATTTAATTAATATTGATTAATTAAATATTAAGGTTAAGATATGGGTTGGACCCAAATAATATAAAACTCTGAAGCCCAATTAGAGTTTGGACATAATTAATAAAACCCTAATTATTGTCCTAAGTCTGCAAGGAGGACATGGCATATATAAGGGGCATTATAGGTTTGCACAAACTTAGGACAGTCTGTAAGCACTAGAACTTTGCTTATGGTTTAAACCCCTGGTGATGACAACCAGTAGACAGTAATCAAGAGTAGTTTTTAAGACTAGCAATTATGTCGAGAATTAACACCAAGATAGGTTAAAAATAGCCAAAAAGGCTCGAGATTGGTATGGCATCGATGAGAAACAGTTTTGACCTTAGGAAACATGATCATTGAAAATAGTACAAGATCCGTGCCAAATCGATGCAAAAACAGTGCAAATAGGGTCAGCGCCTGATGTCTAGGGCTAACACCTTAAGGGTAAAGGCATATGCCCTTAGGTATAGGTGGCGCGCAAGTGCCTTTAGGTGCTACAGGTAGCACATGAGAACCTTTAGGTGCTACGTGCGGCACATGAGTGCCTTTGGCATCTACGGCACATGGCTTTGGGTCTTGCACCTTAGAAGTATCTAGAAACCCTACTAGCTCCTATAGTTAGGGGTGTATGCCTTTAGCTATGGGCGTATGCCTTTGGTCTACAGTCCTATATCGAGGAAAGAGATCATTTTTTTGGGGGTGGGGCCCTCTATAAGGGCACCCAGCTCTTGATTCTAGGCATCCCGATTTTGGGTGAAAATACCATAGATATCCATATTTAGAGAGATTTTGAATACTTTAAGACACTCTCTTTAGTTTAAATATTTTTTGATGTTTTCTCAGTGTTCTCGACGTCCTTTAAGGGATTCTAGGGTGTCGACGCTAGTTTTCGACTTCCAATTAAATTCAAAATTTGGTAAGTTTTCTGAAAGCCTCCTCTTTATTTTAAGATATTTTATTTAGGTTAATTTGCCATGTTTATGTATAATTATAAATGAATATGCCATGTTTTGCTTAGGATTAGTTTAATTAATTAGTAGTTAATTGCCATGTTTAGTTTAGGATTAGTAGTTTAATTAAGCATGTTTAATTAGATGTTAATTATGCATGATTAGTAGATAATTAGCTGATAATTAGTAGGTAATTATGTAGTTAATTAAGGGTTAATTATGCATGATTAATAGATAATTAGTAGATAATTAGTAGGTAATTATGTGATTAATTAGCGGGTGATTAAGCATGATTAGTAGTTATTTAGTGGTTAATTACATATGTTTAGAATAGTTTATCAAAGATGCTACAATCAGTACAAAAATGGTTTGTTTAGGTTAATATTTATGTTTGTTTTTTATTAATGCACTTGTTCAGTGATAAGGAATCCAATTTGAAATTCACAGGTTTATAACTGCTTTATTGTGACAACTATTATGAGAAGAATGTTGTAATCCTCAATTCTTTCCCTTATGTTTGATGGAAACGTAATCATTTCTCCTCCCTCTCTCTATGAATGTATATAAACCATTATCATTTCACATGTAATAACAAGATAAAAGCAGTTGTTTGCATAATAAAACGTAGGATCAAGATAGGAGAGCATTAACAGCCTAGAACTTAGAACTCAATAGACCCTTAATAGAGCTTAGATTAGCATCCAAGTAGGTGTAACCCGTACCTAACTTCCCAAACTCATTTATAAAGGTGTGATGGGTGGTAGTTAGGTCTAAAGAAGTAAGGCATCAGCTACCATCACTCAATTTTTCTTTTGGTTAATTACCCAAGTGGCAACTCTATCAATTCTTTGTTGTCTTCGTGACTTGATTTGTATAGACCTTTAAGTTATCTGAAAGGAGGTCAAAAAGCGGTGCCAAGGTCGTAAGCGCTTGAAGCGAGATAGAAGCCCTACTCACAATGGCGACTCCACTGGGGACCTAGAGAAGTTGATTCCGATAGGGAATACTAAGTTCATTTATTCTTTGTTATTTATGTAATCCTAAATGCACTTTCACACACTACATAACTACCTTTTATTTTTTATTGGTGGCTTTGGCATGGTACTCCTTGTGTTCCAATCGAGCCCTTGAGACCCATATCATTAATAATCACCCCCTTAAGCACGTACCATTAAGTGGGTATAAAAAGAGCTAGCTTCCACTAGAGGGTACCTTTCGCTCAAAGGGATGCTTGGCTATTAAACACAAGATTGAAGCCCATAATAAATAAACTTAGTTACTATCCCTAGGATTATTCATAACCTCTAGCTGTTTGTATGAATCCTTTGAGACATAGGAAAACTGTCGACTTCTTGTGGAGGGGTGAAAGCCTTATGTAACTAAGTACACAGATACCATGAATTTCTAATTATGTTTCCATATTGACTGGATGATACCCAGTTAATGTTGAACCATTGTTAGAGCAATTAAGGTATCAGTTTTAATTACATGATGTTTTCACCTATTTGAAAAAGGTTTACGCGCCTCAAGACCATGAGTAACCACTATTAGATTGTTTTGTAATCAGGGTTGTATGATATGCACGTGTTCAAAAATTGGCATGCACATATCATGGGATCACGGTTGTGATTTCTAAACAGTTAGACAATGGTTAAGTATGGAATCTTGAAAATCATGTGGACTTGTAAGAAAGGACCAAGTCTTGGGAGTGTTTGTTGACTTCCTATCCCCAGCTGATGGGAGGCCAAAGCCAAAAATCCTAGGGAGATGACTTCACAAATGTGCAAGAGGAATAAGGTTGGAAGGATATGTGTGTTGTGACTATGCCTCTATGCTTTTAATGAGCATGCATTACATTTATACATGCATCCATGCATCATGTTGACCCCTTGTGTTTTTAATCATCATAGCTTGGGTCAGGTAGCAGGTTCATTTACATAGACTAGAGGTAAAGGAGGACATAGTAGAATTAGAAGAAGAGGAAACGATAAGAGTGGCCGAACAGGATACTTCAAGTGGTATGGGTCAAATGAGGGTAGACATGGATCCCATAAGACAGCAAATATTATAGATGATAAAGCTAATAACCACCAAGCTTCCATCGCGTATGGGACCTATCATAGGACAGAATAGAGAGGGTTCTAGCAAAGATCTACCTAATAGGTAAAAGGATGGCAACACTAGCAGTGGAGAAGGCTAGGCGAACCAACACACTGAGGAGGGCTTGCATGATGATGAGGAGTATTTGAAGGCCAAGGAGGCCGAATAGATAGAAAATATAAGGAGAGACCTAGAGAAGCTTCAGGGGATGATGAAGAAGAAAGGCCTAGAGAAAATAAAGGATCTTTCTGATATGTAAATTGAAGGGTTGCCTTCAAAGTTTAAGATGCCAAACTTGATATAATTCACAGGAGATAGGAATCCAAAGTCTTACTTCCAACACTACATTACTATGATGGGCATGACGAGCCTGTCAAGGGAGTTGATCTTGAAATTCTTCATTCACTTGCTAGAAGGGAGCGCATCGAGTCGTACCTTGAGCAGGAGGATAAAGTAAGAGAAGATTGAACCAAGCTGTCTGAGAGATTTGTACATCAATACTTCTACGATACCTAGCTTGATGTGGCATTGAGAGACTGGGAGACAACTTGCTTCAAGTAGGGCGAGACCTTTTCAAAATAATTGGCATGATGGAGAGAGAAGGTAGCACAGATGTTCTCAAGACCTTCAAAAAAAGATCAAGTAAATATAGTGGTGAAAGAAGCTCTTGCTCTTATTCGGGACCATTTGACTAGCTTCCTCTTTAAAACATTCGAAGATCTGTATGATTCTGGTGTCCAATTTAAGGATCTGGTGGCTGAGCAAAAGAAGAATTTTCCCAGAAAGAACTTCTACCAAGGAGGAAGTGGAGGAGGATCCACCTCCAAAAGTGTTAAAGTGAATGTAGTCTGACTGCAAAGATAGTTTAGCAACCAAGGGCAATCACTATCCAAGGTTTTTGAGAAGCTACGCACGTGTTCTAAGCTACTACCACTACTAAAAAAGGATCAGCAGGTCCCTTCCTACCAAACCACAAGTTCAACATGAGACTACTGGCCAAATTATAGAAACGTGCCACCACCGCATGTGAACATGATTGACTTAGGAATTATTAAGGGAGAAATCCTAAGGTCCTTTAAGAGGAATGAGGACGAAGAAAGGAGGGTCAGAGTTTTGAAAGCCTTCCAAGAAAAATGGATGAGGATAAATGAGCAACACTATTCCTGTGAAAGGCAAGGCGAAAGGGAGGAGGCTAGAACTTTGAGTGCTTTCAGGAGAAATTGGATGCCGAGAAAGGGAGCGAAGCGAGGCTATCCAGATAAAGGAATAAAGGTTAAAAAGGAGAATCCCTTTGTGAAGAAATGGAGAGCCAGAAAAAGGGCTAGACGATGCCTAGAAATAGAATGGAAATGTCCAATTGTAGAGAGTGAAGAAGAAGTTAGAGCAAGTACAGGCCAGTGAGGGGAGAAGAAGAATACAACCCTCTCAACAATGATGAAGATAAGTACGTGCCCACCTTTGTGGGGGAAGACGAAGTAGAATATACCCCACTTAGCGATGGGAATGGTGAGTGCACAACACTCAGTGACATGGGGAGTTAGAGTGAAACACGTCGCTGAGTGAGGAAGAAGATCTTAGTAGGAATTCACTAAGAGTTTTCATAATTGGCTCGAAAGCCACAGAAGAAGAGATACTAAGATCTTTTGAAAAAGGGCCAATCCATGTGACTCTATTGGCAACTAGGGTCTAAGTGGAGGGAAAGCAAGTGGAGATGACTATGCCAAAATTCAAAGAATGGTTAAAAAAAAAAGGAAGAGGAATACAAGCAAAAGAAAGGCAAGGAAGAGTTAACACCATTGGCAATTGAGGTCTACTCTCAGAATGAAGGATAGGTAAAAGTCAAAGTGAAGTCACTAGAGTAAATAGGGAAATGGATAAAAGAAGGGACATGGTCATAGCCAATTTGGGTTGGTGATAGTAAAGGCAGTGACGATAATGAAAGTGAAGGAAAGGTCCTTCTAATCAGGTCAGGATGTGCAAAAGAAGAAATCAAGAACTCTTTTGAAGATGACCATACGACTTAATTAGAGGTCAGGATCTAACTTCAAGGAGAGTGGGTAAAAGTGACTCTTGCACAGTTCAAGGAGGGGATGTCGATTGCCAAGAAATCACTTGACATGACGTTTCTAACAGTAAGAGTTTACTCCCAGAGTGCCAAATGGATGGGAGTCGATATGTCTATCAGTGATAGTGAGGATGAAGAAGAAAGCAAGGAAGTTTTGGGAATTTGGGATAATGTTGAAACCCTTCATGGCTTCTGGGAAGACTTTAGTGATAGATAAAAGATACAATCCATAAATAAGGGAGAATGATAGAAGATTTATGGGACAATTTCAACAATAATAGAGACGAAGTAGAGAAGGATGATTTCTAGGATAGCTTTAATAATGAGGAAGAAACACTTATTGAGGGATAAACACTACAGACTGAGAGCGTAAAGGCAGCTGATGAGAAAGAGGGAGAAAAGAGAGAGAGCGAGAGTATGAGGGTAGCCAATGAAAAGGAGGAAGAGGGTTCAAGGCTTAACCCAAAGTGGGAGATTCTATAAGAACCCAAAAGCCAAAAAAGCTAAAGGAGAGAAGAAGGAAGGACAAGATGAAGAAAAGAAGAAGGAGGAAGATGACTTATTGCTCAAGCAATTAAAGAAAACACAAGCAAATGCAAGCATTTAGGATTTGCTCATTTCATCCCAAAAGCATAGAGAAGCAATAGCCAGAGTTTAAGCGAGGATACCAATTTCTCTCATCTCGAGCCCTGAGGAGATGATTGTAGCGGTTACTCTTAAGGTGGTACAAAAGGGCCTTATCAGTTTCTCTGATGTTGTTCTCCTTTTGGAAGGAAGAAACCACAACAAACTGCTATCCATAGCAGCCAAGATTTGAGGGAAGAAAACTTAATATGTGATGGTGGATGACGGATTAACGGTCAATTTAGTAAAACTGAGGCTTTTGAGTGAATTTGAAATTAAATATGATGAATTGGAACATCCTAAGTCGTTATCAATGCTTATCATGACACAAAGAGGAGCGTACTTGGAACTTTCAAAGCCTTGATAAAAATAGGCTTGAAGTGATGACAGAGTTTACTATACTGGATATCCCAATAACTTTTGCAACATTACTAGGACGTGCATGGTTCCACCCCTTAGAAGACGTGTCGTCCATTATGCATCAAGCCATCCACTTCAACTCTGAGGAAGAAGAGATAATGATCCAGGCAGAGTCTTCACCTATAGTTGCAACTCTAACATAAAGAAAGGATAAATACCTTATATGGAAGGATACAAGTGTCGATGATGAACCAGATCAGCACAGTAGTCATTGGGATCATGAAGAAACTAAGGTACATGCTCAGGACTGGACTTCGAAAGAGTTTTGTAGGATTGCCTCCCTTTCTTGAGATCAAAAGGCATTTCTCCTCCCTCTCTCTATGAATGTATATAAACTATTATCACTTCACATGTAATAACAATATAAAAGTAGTTGTTTGTATAATAAAATGTAGGATTAAGATAGGAGAGCATTAATAGCATGGAATTTAGAACTCAGTAGACTCTTAGTAGAGGATAGATTAGCGTTTGAGTAGGTGTACCTGTATCTAACTTCCCAAACTCATCTCTAAATGGGTGATGGACAGTTAGGTCTAGAGAAGTAAGGATCGACTGCCGTCACCCTATTTTTTCGATGGTTAATTTATCCGGGTGGCAACTCCATTGATTCTCTAGGTCTTGTCTCTGTGACTTGAGTCACATGGCCCTCTAAATCATCCAAAATGAGCTTAGAAAAATGGTGCGAAGGTCACAAGCACTTGGAGTAGGATGGAAGCCTCGCTCACAAGTCATATTAGGATTTGCACGAACCTTCTTAGGGCCCACAAGAAAAAACAAAAACCCCTTGGGGCATAGGGCTTTGACGTTTCATCTTCGTGCTTTCCTTTTCAATTGACTCCTTTGACTTCTCAATTGTTAATATGTGTTTTTGTCCAGTCAATGTTAAGACACCCACTCATCTAGTCCAATTGGTTCACAGATATACTCAAGAATTGAAATTGAAAGAAAGCACAAACTTTTTAAGCTTGTGATTGCTAGATTTTGGTCCCAGTGCTTCTTCCGCTATGCTGATTTGATTAGAATTTAGTCTAGGATCTTACATGATGTTGCATATTGTCTCCTAACAGAAGATGGAGAGCCATCAACTTTTGAAGATGCTACAAGTAGTGTAGATGCATCTCTATGGATCAAAACAATGCAAGAAAAGGCTAAAGCTTTGCGCAAGGACAAGACAGGGGAACTTGTGTCACTACCATATGGAAGGAAAGCCATTAGAAATAAGTGGATCTACAAGATCAAATGAGATGACAATGATCAAGAGGAGCAATATCGTGCTAGCTAGACTAGGGGGTTAAAAGTTATGCTTAGAAAAAAAAGGTATTGATTTCAATGAGATATTTTCTCTTGTTGTTCAACTTACTACAATTGAGTAGTCTTCGCTATGTGTGCTTCATTTGACTTCATTCTAGAGAAGCTAGATGTGAAAATTGCATTTCTTCATGGAGAACTTGAAGAAGAATTTTATATTTTTCAATTGGAAGGTTTTGTTAAGAAGGGCAAGAAGAACTTGGTTTGCAGGTTAACTAAATCTTTGTATAGTTTAAAATAGACGCTAAGATGTTGGGACAAGAGGTTTGATTCCTTTGTAATAAGTCTTATACAATAGACTTGATTGAAAGCATTTTTCATACTACTAAAGGTTTTAATGTGACAATGATTTTGTTATCTTGTTGTATATAGATGACATGTTGATGTCGATTCCAACAAAGATAGAGTCCAAGAATTAAAAGCATAGTTGGCTACAGAGTTTGAAATAAAGGATTTAGGACCAGTAAATAAGATTCTAGGAGTGCAAATTCACCGAGACAAGAAAAACATGAAGATTTGGCTCTCCCAAAAGAAATACTTGAAGAAATTCTTGCTCAACTCCAATATGCCAGATTATAAGCCAATTTCTACCCCACTTCCTGTAAATCATAAATTATCCTCAAGTATGAGTCTGAATAGTGAAATGGAGAGGATATAATTGTCTCTAGTACCATATGCATTAGTAGTGGGAAGTTTAACCGAATACATCAATAGTGGGAAGTTCAATGTTTGCTATGATTTGTACGAGACTAGATGTTGCACAGGCAATGGGAGTTGTTAGAGGTTCGTGGAAATTCAGGGAGAGAGCATAGGAATACCATTAAAAGGATCTTTAGATACATTAGGGACCTCAATTTGAATTATGGTATAGAGAATCAAAATTCACTATCAAAGGCTATGTTGATTAAGAGTTTATGGGTACCTTGATAAAAGAAATCAACTAAATGCTATGTGTTGACACTTACAGGATGTGCTATGAACTGGGTTTCAAAATTACAAACTGTTGTTGCATTAACCACAATAGAGGCAGAGTATATGGCAGCTACAAAGGCTTGTAAGGAAGCTATTTGATCAAAATGTTATTAGAAGAGCTTGAGCACAAATAAGAGAAGATTCCTTTATTTTGTGACAATCAAAGTGCCTTGCACATTACAAGAATCTGGCCTTTCATTCCAAGACAACATATAGGAGTTCAATATCACTTTGTTTGAGAAGTAGTGGAAGAAGGAGTTATGGACATGCATAAGTTTCACACGAAGGATAACTTACTGGATGCCTTGACCAAACCAATCAATACTAGCAAGTTCATTTGGTGTAGATCCTCTTATAGCTTGATGGAAACATAAGCAACATGGCTATTAGCAAAGAATAGAAGAAGATTGTGAATGATAATTTCAAGTGACGGAATGTTAAATCATGATGTTACTTCCATAATAGGAAAAAGTACTCCTATTTTTAATAGAATAAAATGTATTCCTAATTAAAATAGTTAAGTCCTATTTTAAATAAGAAAGTCCTAATTACATTAAGATAGTCTTATATCAAATAGGAAAAGCATTATTTAATGTAATCTATTTCAACTAGGAAAAGGAGTCCAAACTAAAAGATGCTTGTGACACCTTCATATTGAGTGAATCCCACATTGCTTAGAAAACAATTGGAGGGAATTAGGATCATTATCAGTAGCAAACCCAAGATTTTATGTAAAGAGGAGCACCTAAAGATTATACTAATTTTTTTTTTAATAAAACTTGATAGTATGAGACAATTTATTAAAATATTAAAAGGAGTGTGTCTAGGTGAGACAGACATAGTAAACATTTACTTTTATGCTGTCCAAATATAATATTTAATTTCATTAAAAATTATAAAAAAAGTTTGTTATTACCGTTCATTAAAAATTCTTTGAATTTTTGTGCTTTAACAGAAAAGAAACTAATTGATAAATTATAAAATATGAAAGAAAAGAAAGATATAATATATATGAAATTAAATATAATATAATACAGTTTATGAAGTAAAATAATAAAATTCAAATACAAGTGAAACTCACATGATGATTATAAGTTGTAAAATATAATTTTTATTATAATATATGGATTAAAGAATGACATGTAGGTGGCATTAGAGTGATTATCAAATAATTAGAAAGAAATGTTAGATAAAACTAAAAATTTTTGTTTAATTTATTATATGGAAGAGTATAATGTAACTAATTCAAATAAAGGAGTAAAAAAGATATTGTAAATTTTAGGAGGCTTCCCGGCCCAACGAGGTTGTCTTCCTAGTACTGCCTATGATTAATACATAAGAGAATCTTATTTTTTATTCGTGTTAATCCAAGAAGCTCTCAAGTCTAGTTCTCTTAGGGCGCGTTTGGCAACCGGGACAAGGGTGGGATTGGACTATTATTTGAGACAAATTGTACCAATCTCTTGTTTGGACAATTTTTTGAGAAGGGGATTGGACTAAGGTGAGCTCCCATCTCTTTTGTCTTTTTGGCTAGTCATGGGACAAGGAGTCCCATATGATAACATGGGACAAGAAGTTCCAAGATTGGGACAAGCATTTAAATTTTAAAAATAATAAAATAAATAATTTATAAAATATTTTTAAAATAAGTATTAGTATAATAATATCAAAATAATCCATAAAAAATAAAAATTTAATATTATTCTAAAATTATTAATTATGTAAGAAAATTAAAAATAAATGATAAATTATAAAAACCAAAATAATATAAATTTATTAATTAAAATAATCTAATATTTTAAAATTAATATGATTTTAAAACGTCATATTATTAATTTTTAAAAAAATATATTTTATAATATTATTAAAATCGTCAAATATATAAGCTTTATTTTTTTAATTATATATTACAATATAATAATTTTAAATAAACAATTTATTAGTAAAAAATATTTTTAAAATACTATACATTTATTTTTTGAAATTGATTTTACAATATTATTAAAATAATCAAATATGCAACTTATATATTTCTAATTGTATAGTACATTATAATATATTTAATAAATAATTTATTATTTTATATTAATATTTTCTTAATTTTATGAAAATAAATTTTGATTAATTAATTAAAAAATTGTGCTAATAATAAAAACAATAATTATATAATTAATAATAAATTATTCTTGAACATAAAATATATCATAGTAATAATTAATAATTTTTAAATGAATTTAAATTTTAATTATATTTATATATTTAATTGTTTTATCTCAAATTCATCTTGATTATTTAATTTCAAATTAATGTAACAATAATATAACAAATAATTAATAACATTACTATATGTAATAATTTTTAAATAAATATAATTTTTAAATATATTTAAATTTTATTTAGTTCTATCTAACACTAATCTTGATTTTTTATAATAATTTAAAAAATAATCCTAAATATTAAATTAATATTTATAATTTATATAGTAATTTATTCATAAAGTAATGTAAAATAATATTATGTTTATAAAAATATTAATAGGATTTAAATATTGTTAATTTAGATATTAGATTAAATTATATTCAAATTAAAATTTGAATAAAATAAAATAAATTTATATTTAAAAATTGATTTCTTAAAAATTTATTACATGTTAATATAGTCCATTCTCGTACTACACCAAACATAAGATAGCATTATCTATAGTCCAGTCTCATCTAATCCAATCCCAATCCTGATCCCAATCTTAGTCCAGTCCAATCCAATCCGGACTCCCAAACGTGCTCGGATTTATTATTGTATTCTCTTAGTCATTTAGATATGGTTCTTCTCATTTAGATGTAGAAGAGTTTAGATTTTTAGTAAGAGATTTTTCAATCTAATAAAATTTTTATTTACTTCGTGGAGGTTTCTCACATTAAAAAAAAATGGTTTATCATGCGAATCATCTTGTCCATTAAGTTATTACTAATTATTTATTATATTTATTTAAAGTTTACGTTTGGGGAATTTCATAATAAATTATTGATTATTTAAGATGGGAACTGATCTCCAGTAACCCCCATGGCCCACATCACATGCCATGTATCTAAATGCTGATGCTATAAAATGTTTGTTGATGTCATTATTATTATCTGATATACCATCTTTCTGCAAAAGCAATAACTCCCTTCACTGCGCATAATTAATTGTTTAAACAGAGCTCCACCCTCCATGCCTTTTACATGAATGCATGTTGCTTGCTTCGCTTCGATATAGCTTGTGAAACTTCACGGTGAAAGTGAAACTGTATATGTTTTCGTTTTCTAAAACATAAACATTTTTCGCTGCTTTTCTCTCCTCTTGCATTGCATTTCATTCGCATGCTTGTTGGGCATCTCAGGAACTATTACTTTTATTGATTAGGGTGCGTCAAAAGCTGATTACAAACAACTTTCTTTTCTTTTCTTTTCTTTTATTTTCTTTTATTTTCTTTTCTTTTACGGGGTAAATTTATATGCTATGAATTGACAGACAATGAGTATTTATGCATAATGCATACTTTTGGATTGAAAGAGAATTCCAAACCCGGTTGTACATAACAAATAAATATTATTAAGAGCAAAATATATACGTAGAGATTGGCATTTAATCTGGTGGACTTGGGACTCTGGTGAGATCCGTGTGGACAGGGAGGGGCTTGACCTGCCTCATTGTTAGTGAGGAGAAGTCTGGATCTTAAGGTTACTATCTTGATTGGGGTGGATTTGGGGTTGGATATGACTTTCCACCCCGCCCCATACAATATAAGAGTAAATATGAAAAATTATAAGATATAAGAATTTATATGTAATTTTAAAAGATGATTTTGAGAAGTTTTAATCTATATATGTGTGTGTATCTTGAAATTTAATAAAATATATAAAAAAATGTTTTTAATAGAGTAGAGCTACTCTACTAAAATTTATCTACGTAAATATATAAAAAAAGATTTTTAACGATGATGAGTTCACTATAATAAAAATTTTTTTATACATTTACAGAGAGGTAGAGCAGGAGGGGACGGGATAAGTACGGATTCACTAAAATTTTTTTTTGTCCCATCCCAACAGTGTAAAATATAAGGGAAAATTGAAAAAATAGACACAATTAGGGATCCTAGTTGAAATTTAGACACATCCTGAAAAATTTTCATGCCATAGACACTTTCTTGACGAAAAGACTCAATTACCCTTATGTATTCAATTTTTTCCCAAAGTCTTATTTCCCCTTATTTCTCTCTTCAGCCAAAAATTACCGAAACCCATCAACAGCGCTCGAAACACAAACCAACACGAGCATCGCCTCAGATTAGAAGCATCAAGCAAGACGATGCAGAGAGAAGCACCCATCGACACGTGATTTGATTTGATTGTTATTCGTTAGATTTGATTTAGTTTTTAGGGAATTTGAATTTAGGATTTTGAGTTTCCGACGGATTTGTGAACTTATTTAGGGATAAATCGAGTGTTATATGTGATTTTTGTGGCTTGATGAGTGTGAAAACCGACGAAACGAGTTGTGAATCCAATGTTCCATCGCGCTGAAGAAGACACTCGACAATTACCTTTCGAGTCGTGTCGAGTTGTGTAATATCGAGTGTCGAGTGTTTGTCGAGTGGTGAAATGTCGAGTGTTTGTCGAGAGGTGGTGTAGTGTCGAGTATCGGATAATTGTCGAGTGGTATAGTATCGAGCAGTGTAGTGTCGAGTGTTGAAGTGTCGAGTGTCGAGTGTTTGTCGAGTGGTGGTATAATAACGAGTGATTGTGTAGTGTCGAATGTCGAGTGTCTGTCGAATGGTGTAGTGACGAGTAGTGTAGAGTCGGGTGTCGGATAATTGTTGAGTGTCGAGTATCGCGTTGTCTTGTGTCGAGTGTCGGCACAACACTACTCGACACTCGACACTCGACAAATATCTGACACTCGACACTACACAATCACTCGTCACTACACCACCACTCGACAAACCCTGAACACTCGATATTTCACCACTCGACAATCGACATTATACAACTCGACACGACTCGACAGGTAGTTGTCAAGGGTCGAGTGTCTTCTTCAACGCGATGGAACACTGGATTCACAACTCGTTTCGTCGATTTTCATACGTATCAAACCACAAAAATCACATATAACACTCGATTTATCCCTAAATAAGTTCACAAATCTGTCAGAAACTCAAATCCCGAATTCAAATTCCCTAAAGATTAAATCAAATCTAACGATTAACAACCAAATCAAATCACGTGTCGATGGGTGCTTCTCTCTGTGTTGTCTTGGTTGATACTTCTATTCTCAACCGATGCTCGTGTTGGTTTGAGTTTCGAGTGGTGTCGATGGGTTTCTGTAATTTTTGTCTGAAGAGAAGGAGATGAGTTTCGATAATTTTCGTCTGAAGAGAAGAAAATAAGGCTTTAAAAAAAAATTAAATACATAAGGATAATTAGATCTTTTTATCAAAAAAGTATCTATAACATAAAATTTTTTAAGATGTGTCTAAATTTTAACTAGAGTTCCTAATTGTATCTATTTTTTAATTTTTTTAATATATAATTCAACGGAACGGGAATACGAATATATTATTCCGTAAATATCCCGCCCGCATCCCAAGCCTATAATGTGATGAAAATTGACACAGAGATGAGATATTCTAATATTATATTATATATGTATTATTGCTAAAGAAGCAATTATCTCTTTAACAAAAGAAATAATAATAATAATTAACAATGATAATACTGCGTAACAAAAACACACAATATGAAACCCATTTGAATCTGCAATATGAATATACCGGGTTATATCCCACTAACTGTTGCAACAAAAAGAATGAAATTAACAATCATTTAGAACCCTCTGGATTCCACGGTTAGTAATAGGGAATTGCAGGGGGAGGAGGAGACGCGTATGAAACTCCAACTATTGGTGGCAGTGGTGTATGATCATGTGAAGGCGGTGGCGGTGGGGATGTATTTGAATGGTAGCTTGGAGGGGGTGGAGGATTATGGTGATGCCAGTGGTGTTGAGGTGGCGGGGATGATTTTGGATAGTGATGGCTTGGTGTTGGCGTTGGTGGAGGTGCATATGGTGATGGAATTGAATGATGGCTTGGCGGTGGAATGACACAGCCAGTTGGTGGCGGAGGTGGTGATGGTTGATGGGTTGGTGATTCAGGAGGTGGATGATACTCCATTGGTGGTGGTGGAGCCTTTGGCTGCTCATGTCTTGGAGGAGGAGCATGAGGTATATACTCCTTGAATGGTGGCGGCGGTGGCGAGTAAGTATGATAACTTGGCGCAGGAACCTCAGCTGACACACTCGGCGGTGGTGTCATATGTTGATACGGCGGTGGATAGTACTCAACAGGAGGAGGAGGTGGTGGTGGAGGTGAATAATTTGTACTTGGTGATACTTTCCTCGTAGGTGGTGCCCGACTATTATGATAATGCCCATGTCCATGTGATGGAGGAGACGAAGATGGAGATGGAGATGGTGGTGTTACACGTTGATAAGTAGGCGGTGGAGGCGTTTGTTTGGGCTTGGGGGAGACCGGTACTGTAGGGGGTGGTGGAAGATGCGTTCTTGGAGACACCCTTTGTGTAGGAGGTGGTGGTGGAGGTGATGATAACTTTTGAGGAGGAGGAGGAGGATGTGATCTTGTAGAAGGTGAAGACTTCGATGTAGGCGGCGGTAGGGTTGGCTTAGGCTTAACAAATGGACTTGGTGGTGCTTGTGGCCTTCTCCTTGGCACTGGGGATAATGAACCACCTCCCCCTCCGCCGCCACTGCCACCACATTGCAATTTGCTGCAGTCCACTGGACGTGCAGCATCCGATTTACATTCTTTGGAAGATCGCTGATCCGGCTTACCTGGAATGCAATTCTTGGTACCATTGCTGACCACATTCCCTCCAGAGATAGCAGCACAGCTTGGTGGCTCTCCAGTAAAGTAGTTGAAAGAGTAAGTGAAGTTCTGCAAGTTGGGTAGCTGGCACACGCTAGAGGGTATGACACCAGTAAAGCTGTTGTGCGCAACATTTAGCTGTTCCAAGCTCTTCATGCTGCCAATACTTGAGGGCAGAGATCCCTGAAGATGATTGAAGCTCACATCAAACACCGTAACATTCTTAAGCATTCCGATCTGGGGAGGCAAACACCCAGTAAGATTGTCATTCATGAGAATGATTTCGTTCAATGTGTTGCCCATCTTGCCAATGCTACTTGGTATGCAACCACCAAGGTCATTGTTGGCAAAAACTAAGACAGAAACTGGAGAGTTTCCCAGATTCTTCGGGATTCCAAACCGGAACCTGTTATCATTCAAGAAAATGGCATCTAGATCTTTGTCAAAGAGCTTTGATGGCACTGAACCCTCAAACTCATTGAACCGCAGGTCTAAGTACTTAAGCTTTGGAAGGGAAAGAACCACATTTGGAAACTTGCCAACCAAGCGGTTGTTACTCAGGTCCAGCTCGAAGAGCAGCTTCAGACGCTTGAAAGCAGTAGGCAAAACTCCACAGAATCTGTTGGAGTTGATATGGAAGACAGCAAGATCTGTGAGTCTGCCGAGCTCTGGTGGAAGGTAGCCAGCAATGTCAGCATGGTTGAGATCAATGCTAGCTACAACCCTGATGGAAGGATTGGAGAGAGATCTGGCACAGAACACACCGTTGTAGGAGCACACGTTTGCGCCATTCCAGTTGGCAGTGAAGTTGAAAGGGTCTGAAAAGATGGCTGCTTTCCAAGCTTGCAAGGCAATGTAGGCTTCACGTAGTCTAGGATTTTCAAACTGGAGAGATGGATCTACTACAATATCCAACTCTTCATCTTCATGGGCTGCACAGCAAATCTGAAAGGAGAAGGTGGAAGTAAGCAAGAAGAGAATCAAGAGGAGGCATGTAGGAGGAGACATTGTGATAATGGCACAAATGGCAGAGCCAGAGGAGTCACGTGAAAGAGAGTCTTTGACTCATGAGAGATACCCTAGGCAGTGTGCCATTTCCATCTCCCCATAACTTGTTTTATAGAGCCCTGCTTGCCGGTGCTGCCTTCTTTCTTTTATTTATAATTTTTACCTCTCCTCTTTTCTATCATATCAATATTCAACCTGGGTTATTATTGTGAAATTTTTTTGGTGCTTCGTGCTTGCAAAATCATGACTTGATGGCACGTCTACTAAACCTAAAGATTTGGAAAGAATTAAAACTGGGTGATCCTATTGTTATAGTCAATGTTGATGATGATTTAGCTTGACTATTGTAAACGTGTCAGCCAGTCTTTATCAGTTGCCCCAGTTACTCGGACAACAAATATTAAAGTGGGGTCCTGGGGTCTCTTCTCCAGTAGAGACTATTTAGCTGTAGATAAATTTTATCAAAAAGAGTTAATAGAGAATACATCTTTTCAACATGTACGTGGGTCACATTCGTCACTTATGCAACAGTAATCCTAGCTGCAAAGAGGAAAGAGGGCATGCTTCGAGCCGTTTTGTTCTTTCTTTGGCATCTTGTCATAACCAAGTCCGATACCAATTACGCGTTTTATATATATAATTGTGTCAGACAGCTTGTATTGTCCCAATTAAAATATAAACAATTTGTAGCTACAGCAAATAAAGATGAATGTGTTTTGTTCTATTGGATGTAAAAGAATGGCAGCTTCTTTTTCTTTTACGTTTGGCAAACCAGCATTTCCAGTGAGGCTGGGAAGACTACACTTAATTTCATTTTTGGGTTTAGTAAAAGAAGTCTGTTGATGTTCAACATTTTGAATAACAAGCTCTAAGTAAAGAATCTTATGAGTAGAACCATTAACATATTACTCTTAGTACAGTAGAGTATAACAACTTTAAATTGTTATTGTTAATGTTAACATTAATAAAATGTTGGGTGGACAGAAGATCTGGTGGGGCAACAAAACACAAGTACTTTGTATTTTAGTTGTTAATAAGTTGCCAGAGAGGACATGGGCCCCTTGTATCACTGTATGCACGATCTTTAAGACCTTTTCAATTTCAAAACCAAACCGCGTTTCATTAAGCTTTAAATTTTAATCCAAAAAAACGTGGATGGATGAACTTTTGCTACGGTACACAGTACGCACGTAACCAGGGAACAGGAAAATGAAGTAAAGGAGACTCTTTGCTTGACGGGCTTCAAAGTGAAGGCCACATTGATTCAATCAGTAAAATGTTCAACTACCATTCATTACCTACAAGCACAACACAACCCATTAAGCATCAACTTTAGATCTTTCAATCTATCAACTCGATTCTCCACATTGTGGACGAAATCCATTCTCAAAATTGAGATGCACGCAGTGAGTTTCGAGCAATCATTAACCAATTTCAATATTTGCTCCTTCATCTTCAGCCTATAACTCATTCAATTAGACCAGCCTTACTCCATCCAACAATCATGCGTTAACTACCCAAAAAAAAAAAAAATCACTCCCCAGATGCCACCATACAAATTCACAAACTAGTAGGCCCAATATGCTCGAAGGGAAACAAAAACTTTCTCTAACTTCAGCGCAATGTAAAAGCTCAACCATATCATTGGTCTGCTATTAATATCTCTATTTCCGGACATGCAGATGGATAACAACTTCATCAAAGTTAAAGATCATACTACAGTACATCGGTTGTACCATACAACTGTTTCCAAAATTTTTGTAAATTTAGTATAAAAGTTGTAAAACCTTGTATAAAAATCGTAAATATGAAAAAAAAAAGTCGTAAATGAAAAATTGTACAACTATTTTCAATTTTTTACAAATTAGTGTAAAAGTTGTAAATCATTGTATAAAAGCATAAATGTGAAAAATTATTCATGTACAACTTTTTTTTCATATTTACGATTATTATACAAGGATTTACAACTTTTACACTAAATTTACAAAAATTTTGAAAACGGGTGCATCGATACCGTAGCTAAAGCCCAAAGTTAATAACACTTCATTGCCCATCTGCAGCAGCTGATACAAATAAGATGCGTGTTTATAAGCTAACTTCTTAAATGTCTTTAAAATATAAATGCATCTGGAGGTGCTTCTTCTGGAATCTAACAAATAAAAACAGAAACATGAATCAGAGATCTTCTCAAACAAGTACACCATGTCCGAAAGCAATTAAAATAAATTTGAAGGCAAGAAGTTTTCACCAAAAGCAGATTACGTGATTGCAAATAAGTTGGAAGAAAAGAATTTTTCATTTCTTTTGTTCCAGAGCCAGAATTGATTGTTTTCATCCATTATCTTAGTGATGCCCTTAACCTTTGACAGGGAAAAAATGAAACACCCAATGCTATATGAAGAGAGGGGAAGAGGGCTGAGCATTGATCAAAATCAAAATCACAGACATTATTGCACAGTTACAGGAAAATATTTGAATGCCTTAGCCACTCTTAATATCAGAATTTACTTAAAAAGCCTATTTAAAGAATAATGCACCATTAAGTCACCATACCTCTCCAGGAATCCATTTCTCTTTCAACCAAACACCTGAATCCCCCGTAACAGTTTCACTTTGCAAGTTCTTCCTAAGATCAAGAAAACGTGCCAAAGACTATTATCAGCATACAGAAGTATGAAAAATCAACATGCAGCTGAAAGCTTGCTAATTCTCACAATAAAAAATTCTACTCATAAGCATATAGACCATACAGACTTATAAAGAAAGGTAATTTCTAAGGTGGTAAAGAAACAATATACAAGATGAACATGGGTCAAACTGTTATAAACTCCGTTCCTCCTTAAGCAGCACACTAACTCACACACGATCTAGAACAGCGAATTTGATATGAAACTAGAAAAATGAAGAAGTTGTAAATGCAAATGCTAGGGTCAGAACTGATTTTCTGGAATTCTAGAATTCATAAGAGTAGGATTCTAATACAAAGAGAGGGCAGCAGACACTTCAAGAGGCCTGCCAGCTCTCCCAAGAGCTAAGCTCTACACAATTCCTAACTGCTTTTTCCCTCCCTTTTCTCTCCCCTATATTCTCTCTAACTAACTGCACTTTTCCCTAAGCAATAACTAACTCACACCAGTCCTATACCCGTGGCCCAATCCCTGCTGATTCACTCAATTCCCTCCTCTACCCTTTTCTTATTTGACTTGCTACGCCTAGAATAAGCGAACTTGATTGGGGGCCTATCAATACCCGCCGCCAAACATTCAGCTTGTCCTCAAGCTGAAAAGTAGGAAATTGCTCGTTGATTATATCAGATTGTTCCCAGGTAGCTTCAAAGTCTAATAGCCCCTTCCATTTAATCAAAACTTCAAATTCACTACCTGTTTCCCCCTTTTTTTTGCGTACCGCCAATACTCTTTCAGGTTCAACCTCCAACTCCATATTAGCACTTAATTGAGGAGGGATGACTGGTGAAACTGGTGCAGTCCCTACCATTCGATTCAATTGAGAAACATGAAAAACTGGATGCACTTGAGAAGCATCTGGTAATTTTAAGCGGTAAGCCACCTTTCCTACTTTAGCTTCCACAGGAAAAGGTCCATAATAGCGCGTACTAAGCTTCTCATATCTACGCTTAGCCAAGGATTGCTGCTTGTAGAGCTGTAATTTAAGATAAACCAAGTCACCTATTTGATATTGAACATCCCTACGTTTACCATCTACTATTACCTTCATCTTGTTCTGTGCCTCCTTCAAATTCTGTTTTAATTCATCCAGTATTGCATCCCTCTCTTCCAACAATTTCTCCACGGTGGAAACAGCTGTGGAGTTATATCCGTATCGGACCAATGGGGGTGGTTCTCTTCCATAAAGTAGCATGAATGGAGAGGACTTGGCTGAAGTGTGATAGGTAGTGTTATACCAGTATTCAGCCCAAGGAAGCCATGTTACCCACTGTTTTGGTTTTCCAGCCACAAAACACCTTAAATAAGTCTCCAGGCAGCGGTTAACTACTTCCGATAGTCCATTAGTTTGCGGATGATAGGCTGTGCTGCGTTTCAATACCGTGCCCTACATCTTGAACAATTCTGTCCAAAATAGACTGAGGAATATTCTGTCTCTGTCCGTGATAATTGATCTTGGGATGCCATGGAGCTTCACTATTTCTTTAACAAAAATGGCAGCCACTAATTGAGCATTGAAGGGGTGTTTTAAGGCAATAAAGTGCCCATATTTGCTTAATCTGTCCACCATAACTAGGATAGAATCATACCCTTCCGATTTAGGCAACCCCTCAATAAAATCCATGGAAAGGTCCTCCTGAGCCTGATTAGGTATAGGGATAGGTTGGAGTAGACCCGTTGGAGATAAAGCCAAGTACTCATTTTGTTGACAAACACCGCATTTTTCGACATAGGACTTGATATCTTTTTTCATTCTAGGCCAGAAAAATTCTTTTGAAACTCGTTGAGTGGTTTTCATCAAGCCCGAGTGTCCCCCCATAGGACTGTCATGAAATTCTTTTAACAATTTGGGAATTAGTGTAGATTGTGGACTCAAGACTACCCTTCCCTTATACAACAATTTACCTTGAACCATGGCATATCCCTCATGGGTTGAAGTACCCTCTGAAACTGATTCCATCAGCTTTTTTAATTCTGAATCTGCCATCAGTTCCTTCTGTATCTCTTCAAAATTAAAAATGGGAGAAAGTGACAAGCCAGCGAATTCCGGGTGTCTTGATAATGCATCTGCAGCTTTGTTTTCCAACCCTGATTTGTACTGTACTTCAAAATCAAATCCCAACAACTTAAGACACCCATTTCTGGTTCTCTACACTCACCAGTCTTTGTTCGAGAAGATACTTTAAGCTCCTTTGATCAGTTCTGATTACCAACCTCCTTCCTAGCAAATAAGGCCTCCTTTTCTGCACAGCCAACACTATTGCCAGCAGCTCTCGCTCGTAAACTGATTTCAATCGTTGGCTTTGGGGTAACATGTGGCTGTAATAGGCTATTGGCCTTTGCCCTTGCATCAACACTGCACCAACCCCCACTCCTGAAGCATCGGTGTCAATATAAAAAGGTTGACCAAAATCTGGCAATGCCAAAACAAGAACTTGAGTCATAGCTTCTTTGAGCTTATTAAAGGCTTCTTTAGCCTTCTCATTACACCCAAAACTGTCTTTCTTAAGTTGTTCTGTTCGAGGAAAAGCTATACTGCCATAGCCCTTCACAAATTTTCTGTAGTATCCAGTTAACCCAAGAAATCCTCTCAATTCCCTCAAATTTTTTGATGTAAGCCACTGCTACATGACTTCCACTTTAGAGTTGTCAACAGCCACCCCGTTGGTTGAAATTACATGGCCTAAATACTCCAATCAGGTTTGGGCAAATAGACATTTTTTAAAGTTGGCGCACAGTTGTTGCTCCTGGAGGACCCTTAATACCATAGCTAAGTGTTGTAGGTGATCCTCTAAATTTCTGCTATAGATTAATATATGATCAAAGAATACTAGAACAAACTTCCTCAAATATTTTTTGAAAATGTCATTCATCAAAGCTTGAAAGGTAGAGCGAGCATTAGTTAGGCCGAAGGGCATTACCAAAAACTCGTAGTACCCATTGTGAGTGCGGAAGGCTGTTTTGGGAACGTCTTCTGGTTTAACCCTTATTTGGTGGCATCCAGATTTGAGATCCAATTTGGAGAAGACACAAACCCCATGTAGTTCATCCAGGAGTTCATCAATAACGGGAATGGGGTATTTGTGCGGAACCGTGGCTTGATTGAGTGCCCTGTAATCTACACAAAACCGCAAACTTCCATCTTTTTTCTTAACTAAAAGAACAAGACTAGAAAAAGGGCTGCTGCTTGCTCTAATTACACATGCAGCAAGCATTTCTTGGACCATCTTCTCAATTTCATCCTTTTGGATTTGAGGATATCGATATGGCCGGACACTCACTGGTTGGCTTCCCTCTTTAAGCACAATTGCATGGTCTTTTCCCCTGCTAGGAGGTAGACCATTCGGCATATTAAACATAGCCCGAAATTCTGAAAGGAGGCTTTCAACTTCTCTGGAAACCATGCTAGGAGAGCAATCTGGAGAGAGTGAGAGAGCATTTAACTCTAACAATATTCCTTGCCCCCTACCTCGCATTACCTTGATGATATTTTTAATTTTCACCTGCGTCTTACATAAACCAGGATCTCTCTTAAGGACTACCTTTTGGCTATCAATTTTAAATTCCATGGTTAAGGCTTTGCAGTCAAACTTTATTACCCCCAAGGTTTCCAACCACAACATTCCCAGCACAATATCAGAACCTCCAAGGTCTAAGGGAAGGAAATCCTCCATTAACTCAACTCCTTGTAAAGATAATAGAACTCCTCTACAAATGCCTTCTCCTTCAATAGGGTCCCCTGTACCCAAAAGCACTCCATACCCCTCAGTGTTGTCTACTGGAAGTCCCAATCTCCTCACCAAGGTTCTCGAGATAAAGTTCAGTGGTGCCAGGATCGATCATCACAATTACCTCTTCTCCACCAATGATTCCTTTTAACTTAATTGTCTTTGGCGAAGTTAGTCGAACCACAGAATTCATAGAAAGTTCTGCAACCTCCTGCGTAACTATGTTGTCTCCAGTATTTGCTTTTGTGAGATTTTCTTCGTCTACACACGTCTCCTCTTCCTGGACCACCATAACATGAAGCTCCCTGAATCTGCATCTATGTCCAGGAGAAAATTTCTCATCACATCTGTAACATAGTCCTTTCTCTCTTTTAGCTTGTAACTCCGCATCAGTCATTCGTTTAAACAAAGGAAATGAGGCCTGGTTGGGTTGTCTAGATGCAGTAACAGCTGCTGGAGGGAAGACTGAACCTTGGGGCTTCAATGGGGAACTCGAATTCCCATATGTCCCTCTTCCAACTGTATTAATCACTCCACTTCTTGGCTGTTTGAGAGCAAGATTGCGATCTTCCACTCTCTGGTTCACGTCCATCAGCCAGGCCAAGCAATTGGGCTGTAACAGTCGCACCTCAGCCCGCACTTCTTGTTTGAGGCCGTTGATAAATGCAACCTCCAGCACCTCCTCAGAGACGCCGTGAAGCGACGATGCAAGGGTCTCGAAGTGTCTCCGATATTCCCTCACTGTGCCGATCTGTCTCAACGCCAAAAACCTCTCAAAATTCGTTCCATCCTACGTCGACCAAAACTGATCTAGCAACATTGTCTTCAGCTCCTCCCAGGGACGCATCGGCCTGACTCGATCCTCCCACTGGAATCAGGCTAGGGCTTCACCGTCAAAGCTCACTGCCGATGCCTCGATCCGTTCCACGTCAAACGTGATTGAGGGAGAAGTACCATTCAGCCTTAAAGACCCACCCATCGAGATCGCTTCCGTCAAATAGCAACATCTCCAGTCGTCGCTGCAATCGGCCATCTCCTCTGTAGGTTTCACCGGTGTTGAAGCCCCCAGTCCACGGCGGTGGCTCTGACGAACTAGCGCCTGACCCTCCCAAGGTGGCCTTCGAGTTTTTGGTGGGCGATTATGAGTTCTTTTCGAGTTTATTCCTGAACTCCCTCGCCATTGCGTCTAGTCTCTTCAGAACAGTCGCCAAGTTTTGTTCAAGTAGCTGGACCTTCGACACTCCCTCCTTGACAGCCCCCATGTCTTCCTGAACTAGGTGAGTTTTTCTTCCATTACTTCTATCCTTGCTTCTCCTTTCTTAGCCATTGCAGGATCTCTCCGCTCTGATACCAAAATCTGTTATAAACTCTGTTCCTCCTTGTGCAGCACACTAACTCACACACAATCTAGAACACCGAATTTGATATGAAACTAGAAAAATGAAGTTGTAAACGCAAATGCTAGGGTCAGAGCTGATTTTTTGGAATTCTGGAATTCATAAGAGTAGGATTCTGATACAAAGAGAGGGTAGTAGACACCTCGAGAGATCTACCAACTCTCCTAAGAGCTAAGCTCTACACAATTCCTAACTGCTTTTTCCCTCCCTTTTCTCTCCCCTATATTCTCTCTAACTAACTACACTTTTCCCTAAGCAATAACTAACTCACACCAGCTCTATACTCGTGGCCCAATCCCTACTGATTCACTCAATTCCCTCCTCTACCCTTTTCTTATTTGACTTGCTACGCCTAGAATAAGTGAACTTGATTGGGGGCCTATAACAAACCAGTGAGAAATACATGATATCTAAGAGAGATATACTGATAGCTAAATCTATCCATAAAATTAAAAAAAAAAAAAGTTTCAAGTTAGAAAAGCATCACTCAGAGGTTTCAAATTGTCCACTAAAGAAGAGAACAAAAATTAGAGTTCTTAATAATTAATTTGACTAGAATTCAAGTGAAAGATAGTTGAACTATGACAAAATAGCTTCTTGTCTTGCACTCAGAATTGGCGAGCCTTCTTTCTAACTGCGAAAACAAATATAACTATTTGTGAAGAAACTTACACCAACTGAGTATTTGTAGTTGCTTGCCCAGCAGCATTTGAAAATGAAACAGCGCCGCCAGAGAGGACAGTCTGGTCACCAGAAAATGGACTTGGATTATACTGGGCTTGAAGTTGGCTATCAAATGGACCTACATATATGACCAATAGACAGAAGCCATATAAAAACACATGCACGATTAATAAATAGTATGACAATCATAATTATACCATACTTGCAGATGGGGAATTGTTTGTCCCAAATAGACTAGAAGTCTGGCTAGAATTGGGGAAGGAATTTGGCTTTCCAAAGGCATTATTTGATGGTGCAAAGGGCCTGAGAACAATTGATCAATGAGTTACTGAAATCCTTATACAAGCTTGTAAAGATATTATATATTAATATGACATTACAGCAACAGTATTTATCAAAGAAGAGACAACAGATACTATAATTTTCATAGAGATGCAAACACATGTTCAAATTCTAAGAGTGATTCTTGCCTTGTTCCAAACCCCATATTAAGTGATGATCCTAACTGACTAAAGCTGGAAACTGAACGAGGGACACAATTTTGAGGAGCATTACTCTCAGGACTTTGAGATATTGCATTCTGAGTTGCGATTGGAAATGGATTCTGGCTAGAACAAACAGCATTGAAGGGCCCTGTATAGGGATTGCGAAGAAGGTTGTCAAACTCAAGTATCTTGGAATTTAGTAAATTCCGCTCTCTGTCAACCTGTAACAAAATGTGTTTAATCAGTAAGTTGGTAACGAAAGTAGCATTTCTGCACTGTCAACATATCTAATTTCTAATACCAAGAACAGAAGAAAACTGTCTTCAAACAGAATAACCTGAGACTTGTTACTGTATGTCAGGTAATAATTAGCAAATTATTCCCAAAAACTCTCCGTCTCCCTCTCTCTCCCTCTTTTGTGTGATAATTTCCATCTAGCATTTACTCCTATGCAAGCCAAAATTACAGATTGCTAAAACAGTCCAGTGTACTTCTATAACGAACCTCCTTTGATTGGCTTTGTATCACAAAAACTAATATCTTGCATGCCACAGCCTGTTTGATCACTGATGAACAATTTAACCTGTCTTAAGTTTCAAGTATGATTTTATATACTCCAGCTTCTGCTAATGATTACGCAATAATTAGATGTAATGGAAAAGCCAATATCCCCACCATTGTCTAAATCTTTTGATAAGCCGCCCATTCACAAATGCTAGGAGAACCAAGCAAGGGAACAAACACAGTAATTCGTTAGTTAATGGAAGAGATAGGACAGCCGGAGAATTTGTTAAAATTCTGTTATGTTAAGGGAATTAAATAAAAAGCAAAGGAGAGAGAGGAGTCAGTTGTCCATTGTGGGGTTTTCTTCTTTTTTTTTTTCCTTTTCTTTTTTGGAAGAGTTAATCCTCTCGAAAGCTTAAAACTCTGTAATTTTCTGGATCATCCATTTCCAGTGAACTTTTTCTTGCAAAAAGATTAGAATCTATCATCTTTTTGGTGGCCTTATCGCATCCCTGCTTAAATTTAAACCAAGTACCATCACCCAGAGTAAGTGGGATTCAATCTAAAGGTCTCTAGGACACCAATTAACATCAGCATCTATTTTAATGGTACAGTAAGTTCAACACAAACATACATTAGGAAGGTAATAAACAGCATAGAAATGGCCCTACTACTATAGACACCAAAGACAATATAAGTCCTATTTTATGCCAAGCAAAGGTATCAACTGGTGATATCTTTTCATTTCATGTTGTTTTTTTAATGGGCTTATGACTATTCTGATCTTGTGAGGACCATAAAAAACTTTAGATAGAAATATATTGCACCATTTTGATGAGGATGGTTCTTCTCAGACTCTCTTACCTCAGCAGCAAAACTCCTTTATTTGACTTCTGAAATAATTAGAATCCTTGTGGCCATATAGCCCACCTTTCCTGTAGTCCTACAGCTAAATAAACTTGCGATGAACTTATACAGAGCTAAACTGCTTCAGAACAAATCTAAGGTTTTTTTTTTTTTTTTTTGTCTCATCTTATCTTCCTTGCTCCCAAAAGATTATTTCTGAAAAAAATCAAAACCTAGGGATTTCTTTTTTTAAAAAAAAAAAAAAAAAATTTGATGCATCCCCTGTATACTTGTCATGTGTGAAAGGTTTGAATACCTTATCATGGAGTTACAATTTTACTGCTTATTAAATAATGGATAAGCAGTAAATGAAGCTGTTTATTTTCTGTACATATTAACATGACTTCACAATTAGAATCCACACCTCAGATTTCAATTGCTCAAAGGGTTAATCTATTCTCATTCTCTATTAATAACTTGAAGGAATAACCCCGAAAAAGATGAACTGAAACAAAATTGGAGAATGTGAGCAAGCAACAAGCAAAAATTGAATTTCAAAAACAGCAAAGATATAATGTTAACACGTGTTGTCAACATTGATGAACATGCAATTCTAGATATAGGAAATTAAGTGTGCCAGATTTTCTTACTATAGACTGCAAGTTTAATCCACGCTTGGCATCATCGTAGGCTGCGGCCCTCAATTCTTCATAGCAGACATCACCGACAATGTCACATGGAGCACTGCAACCAAAAAATTGAAGTTTAGACGCTGCAAGGGCCCAAGGGCCATCCCAGTTCATTCTCATAATTACACGAAAGAAACAGATCCTCTATGCTTTTTTGATATCAGAACAAGGGAATTAAAAGGTATAGAACAGCAGTGAAAAATTATTACACAATGTTAATTCTATTTTTTTATTTCTTTTTATTTGAAGACAGTGACAGCCGCACCAGCAAGAGACTTAAATTATGCCAGATCAGGAATTTTTGCCTGTAACCATCCATTGCCTTCACTTCATATAGTTAAAAAATTATTGAAAATAGTATCATGCACGAATGGTGGAATTATTGGTATCTGCACACAACTATTACTTGAAAGTTGCTAATTGATACATGATGATCACTTATTATATAAGAAAACTACACTTGAAAAAGAAAATCAATGCTTTACTTACCAAGTAACAATGATCTAAGAATTCACGTTAACCATGAACAATCAACCCAGCTACATTTCAAATGTGTGTACCACCAAATTCACCTCGTTTATAAGTTGGAAAAAAAAGAAGAAAATGTAAAGTCATGAACAAATTCACAGTGATTTAACGACCATCTTCTTGGGTCAAATAATCAATCCCAAAGAGCAAAGATTTCACCAGTACTCCCGTCCACTGACCCTTTCTATAATGTGCCAATTAATATAAGAAAACTAACTTCTAGCAACACAATGGCATTGACCATCACTTCCAATGAATACAAATAAGGAAAGTAGTAGTGAGGGAAAAACCAAATCCCATAAACTTGAAAGTTAAGCAATTTGAAAATGAGTGATAATGGAGTAAAGACAAAAGCATACTTTTTCCAGTGACTGTAGCACGTAAGCTTCCAAAGTGGTCTCTCGTTTTGAAAATCTTCAACAATTATCCGTTTGCAAGAGTCAGGATCAGTGCACCTTTGAAAAAGAAAAATAATATTTAAATAAAAGGTCTCAAACCCAGAAGACGATGATAAAATACGAGTAACGGTTTGGATTGACAACTTACTTATGATTTGACGACTGTGGCTGATTGTCAGGTTGTCGTGATGCTGGAGCACCACCACTAGCTATGGGGGAGAACCGACTCCATTTGTTCTCAAAAGGCTGACCCAAAATAAATTATTTAATTTATGCAAAAGTAAAAAATCTTTCAAATATTTAACTTTACTCGGATAATACAATACGAACCTTGAATTGGTTGTTTTTAGTAGGAAAATTGTTGGTGGGTTTAGACTGAACGCCAAATCCGAAAGGATTGGGCTTTTGCTGCAGCTCCTGCTGCGGTGAGACTGCTTGGGTACCAAACCCAATGGCGTTAGATTTTTGCTGTTGCTGAGTAACATGAAGAAATTTACATCTTTCACCGTACTGACAGCTGAAAGAAGAAAATAATTGATTAGATATTGAAAAGTTAAAAAAGGACTTTGTTGATTAATGGAAGAAGAAATTACAAGCCACGCTGAAAGTTCCTGCAAGCCTCTTTCTTAAACTGCATATTCTCCTCCTCCTCTCTGTGGCTGTGTGCGTTTCGTTTTTTCTCTAGAGTGAACTACGAGCAAGAGGAGCAAGGCCACAGCTTGACTTGACCAACCCCAAACACCTTTTTAATTTTAATACCGGGGAATATCAGAGACTAACCCTCGTATTAGCTTGATTGGAACCCTCGCTATTTAAGAAAAATCCTTCTCCCCTACCACTACACCTACTTCTTAGTTGACTTAACTATTATTTATATTAGAGAATTAAACTTACAAATATAAATATGACCCCACCACCATTCTCTCCACCGATCTCTCTTCAACCCATCGTCACCCTCGTACGTAACTTAGCACCAAAAACCCACAACACCAATAGCCGTTGCCACCACCCCCTACAACACCAGCAGCCGCTACCAACACCTAAAAACCCCGCCACCTAACTACTAATAAAAGCCGGTTGAAACTTCAGTTCTTGATCTTTGTTAATTTCTGTAATTCATTGAACTTTTTCTTCTAAAAATTATTTTAAAAAAAAATCAGCTTATCAACTCCTCAAATAAGAAGAGAAATGTTAAATCTCCTTCACTTTCCTCAATTTTCTCGGATTTCACAGATGACAAAAATAAAACACAAATTTCGAGTCAGAAAATAAAAAAGATACCTTCACTTTATTGTATTTACCGTAGCGCTTGGCGGACAAAGACTCCATCTACAATATGAATTGGTAAAAGATCTAATTTTTTGTTTTAACAAAAACACGTATGAGAAAAGAGATGAAAAGAACGCTGGATTTTCGCAAAGAATTCAGATTTCTATCGTTTTCACTTGTGTAAGAAACAAATTTTGTTTGTAATTTTAAACCCGTGGAGGATGACCGAAAATACCATTTATTTGAAGAGGAATTTTAATTCAAAAAGCCACTTAAAAACTCATAAGAAATCTAATTCAAGGATGACAATAAATAATTTTAGAATTAGGGTGATTTTGAAAAATCCATGCTTTCTTAAAAATAGAGGAAAGTGAAACTGAGATAAAATCCAAATCAGGGTTGGAACGTTAAAAAAGAGGGTGAAATTACAAAAATCAGAAGCTGAAACAAGAAAAAAAAAAAGGGAAAATTGAGAAATAGATAGAATTACGAGGCCTTGTTGAAAAATAGATACATCCTGAAAAATTTTCATGTCATAAACATTTTCTTGATAAAAAAACTGAAATACCCTTATATAATCAATATCTTTTCAAAACGTAATTAATTTCCTCTTCGGACGAAATCAAAGAAAGTCAGTAAACGAAACTCAAAATGAAGAAACCAGTCACAGATCCATACACTTCACTGTCCGAAACAATCTCAATAGCTGATGCTGAGCAAATAACGTAAGAACAACTTTTCTTAATCTCTCTCTAAATGGCATGAAAATTTCATAAGGTTGTAGTGTTTTTGTTATTGATCGTTTTGGTAACTGACAACCGCATTATATAGCTTAAAAATGGGATATGTATGTGAACTAAGGTTAGAGACAGTGCCGTTTGCGTGAAAATATGCTAGAAATTGGCTATCCTTGTGCGAAAATCTGGTATCGTAGTCGAAGGATGAAGAAGACGAGATTTGTTGAGTGTCGTTGAGTGTCAAGCGGTTTTGTCAGATCGAATCTCGACATGTCAGATGGTAGTGTCGAGTGTCTAGGCGTTGTGTCGATTGTAGGTTCGAGTGTCGAGAGTTCGAATTTTGTCGAGCGTCTGGTGGATTGACGAACTCGACGAAGTCGGATGCAAATTTTGTCGAGTTCATGTATCGCGTGTTGAGAGTCGAGTGTCGGATATGTGGAAACCGACGTGTAGATGTCTCAAACCATGAATGTCGAGTATCTTCGAGAGTTGTTAGTCGAGTGTCGAGAGTTTTTTGTCGAGTGTTTGAGTATCTGCATTGAGTGCCGAACTTGACGAGTGTCGGATGCAAAGATAGTCGAGTTCGTGTGTCGAGACTTATTCGTCGCGTGTCAAGTGTCGAGGGTCTTGTGTCGAGTGTCGTCGAGCGTTTTGGCAGAACACTCGTTTTTGTGATTTTTACAAGCAATTTTATAATTATGTTTTGTCCATGGAACTTATATGATATATCTCAATCATGCAGGAAATAGAAACTTTACGCATACACATTGCATACAATGGTTCTTAGACTGTGCAAGAGAACGGTAGTTATTTGTATGCCGGTGGGACGGGGAAGCTATTGATAATTCGTAGGTGTCCTACCTATAATGAGTTGGTTAACTGTATTAGTACTAAAATGGGTTGGGATCTTCGTAAGCAAAGAATGCGTTCAGAGGTTCAATTTGCTTGTAAGGGTGTTCTGCCAATGCCGATTCGTATTGAGACTGACGACGATGTTTGTTTTTTTATACAACATTGTTTGGAGGACCAACAATCATATACACCATTAGTTGTCAAACTTGAAAATAGGGAGAAGCAAAGACAGAGGTCAGGATCTAATGCAGTACGTAGGCGACAAGGATCTTATCAACCCTCTTTGTTTCGTTCAGCAAGTGGAAGCAACCAATTAAGTGAGTCTACTCCTGTTTATGCACAACCACAACTGAATGATGATGTTGGCATTGAGTTTGAGCAGTGTTCAGGGCATGAGTCAATTGGGGTTAGGGTGTTATTTGAAAATGAAGAAGGGGTGGCTTCGTTGATGCCATCGAGATTGGTCTGTCATCTTGACAGCGTTAGAGAGTTTGAGAGTCTAGGTAATATTGATGATGTTAATGATGACGATGGTGGTGATGAAGATTACAAAGATAATGATGATGGTAGTGATCATATTAGTGCGCATGTTGACGGTGACAATGATGATTGTACTATTCCTATTAAGAATGATGTTGAGGGATTGGATGATTTTGTTGTTGATGGGCACAATGTAGACGGTCCACATTTTGATAACGAGGGAGAACAAGAGATCTTGAATGATGTGAACCAGGATGAGCCATTTACCGTGCCTTCTTTAATTCACTCAACACCTACCGTGCCTCCTCCAATTCACTCCATATCTACTCGTCCAGTATATGGACATCAGCAAGGTCCAGTGTTGAATAATGAGCCGAGAGTGGATGAAAATCATAGACATGAAGAAGGTAACGTGGGCGTTGAAAATGACAACTGTCAGGCTAACACATTCAGGTGGATGCCACCTATTATGCATCCACCTTCCACAGATGGCGATGATGCCTAATCGTTTGTAGTTGACAGGATTGAGGTTGGGGTTGGGTAGATGTTTAATAGCAAAATGGAGCTTCGTGAGAAGTTATCGATGTTGGCATTAAGATGAAACTTTCAATTCAAGGTGAGGAGCTCTAACGCAACAAGGTTTGAGGTTGTCTACCGGGCTGAATCTTGTAAATGGTGTTTACGTGCTATAAAGGTGGCCGACTCAAATTTCTTCCAAATGAAAAAGTATAAGAACCACTACACATGCTCTGGAGCCAGACTTCACCCAATTCACAAACAGGCAACTACACATGTCATTGGCAAACATATTAAGAGCAAATTCGTTGAGGCATCGAGAATATATCGTCGAAGGATATTATGTCCGATGTTCAGGAGTTATTAGGTGTTAATATCACATACAACAAGGCATGGAGGGCAAAGGAGACAGCTTTGCAAGAACTTCACGAATCTCATGAGGAATCATTCACACTACTCCCCCAGTACATGTACATGATTGAGAAAGCAAACCGAGGGACCAAAACGTCTTTAGAAACTGATGACGAGAACCATTTCAGATACTTTTTCATGAGTATGGGGGCCTCTATTGCTGGATTTGCATAATCAATTAGGCCAGTTATCGCAGTTGACGGTTCTTTTTTGAAACGAAAATATAGAGGTACAATGTTTTTGGCTTCTTGTATGGATGGAAATAAACAAATATACCCCTTAGCATTTGGAATTGGGCATTCTGAAAATGATGACTCGTGGAACTGGTTCATGAGACAGTTGCGTGATCATGTTGTACAAAATGTCAGAGATCTTGTCTTCATTTCTGGCCGTCATCGTAGTATTGAACGTGTTGTTCCAACATTTTTTCCTCATGTACTGCATGGATTGTGCACTCATCATCTGAAGGGTAACTTAAAGGCAACGTTCAAGGACAAACTTTGTTGGAATTGTACTACCGAGCTGCAAAGACATATCACTGTGCTGATTTCAACTATCATGCGACAAATTGAATCACATATGCCAGCAACAGCAACTTATCTTCCAGAGATTGGAGTCGAGAAATGGGCAAGTTCATAATTTCATGGTCGACGGTATAACATAATGACAACAAATATAGCTAAGTCAATGAATAGCTATTTGCGAAACCATCGATTCCTCTCGGTGACATTGTTAGCTGATTATTTTCAGGCTAACTTGCAGAAATGGTTCTATGAGCATCGACAGCTATTTGCTAACTTAGAATCACATCTCTCACCCTAGGCAAACAAGTTGATGGAGGAGCGTTTAAAGGAGGGAGAGCGTATGAGGGTTAGTGGTATATCTCTTACTATGTATGAGGTTAGAGGCAACGACCGTGTTAGCATTGTTGACATGCACACTCGTACATGCACGTGCCGGGTGTTTGATCTTGATCAGCTTCCTGTGCACATGTATTAGCTATATGCAAACGTATGAATCTACTGACATGCCACGATTATTGTGCCTATTGGTATACCACCGAAACATTACTACATGCATATGCTCTTGTAGTTGTTCTTGTTGGAGTTAGTAAGGATTGGGTGGTTCCTGAGGAGGTTCGCAGTAGAGTGGTTCTCCTGCCAGTCGGTGAGTCTAGCTCCTCTCGAAATTGTGGACGTTGTGGAAGTTCCAGGCACAATGGTCAAACTTGCCGAAACCCAGTTCCACTACATGACAGGGGATGATGTATACCAAATGTTGATGTAAGCAACATAGTCTATTTTTTGTATTTGCAATTCCTGGCCTGTTCGGGTGTTGGATTTTGTCATTGTAAGCAACATTAATGTATTAAACACGTCTTAATGTACGTTGTCGTTAAACTAAATATTCTGTCTGACGTTCAGCCATACAAGGTCCTTGGACCAAAAAATATTTACGAATTTGCTTCCAAAACTCAAAAAAAGAGTGTTCTGCCCAAACGCTCGACGACACTCGACACAAAACCCGCGACGCTCGACACTCGAAATGCGACACAAAATGATCGACACTCGACCAACACGACACACGAACCCTTGCCACGAAATCGACACTCGACTGTCAAGTCAATACACTCGATAAATACATCTGACATGCCGTGACTGGAACTGGTTTCCCTCGACACTCGACTAGCGCAACATATAAATCTGACAATTTAACTCGACCCTCGACACTCGACATAATATCTCGACATTCGACACGCGAAGCTACCCCTCCGACACAAGATCTCGACCTTTAGGGTTTAAAACAAAACACTCGACCGTCACTTCCCGCTTCACACAAACATACTGCTAAACCCCGCAACAACTCTCGGAACGCATAGAGACGCAGCATCGATAACTGTCGGAACGCAAAGAGACGCAACATCGACTACTCTTGGAACGCAAAAAGACGCAGACAGAAGCCCCTATTGGCACTGAGGTACGGACTTTTCATTATTTTAGACATACTATTTGGATGTTTTTAGAGATAAATCTTGTGCCATGCATGTTGTTTGATGTGTGTCATGTCGGATTTATGTTGTCCGACATCGATGAAAACGGTGGAAACCGACTGCCGACTACCGATTGCCTCGAGCTAGACGATGACTGTCGGATTTATGTAGAGACAGTCGGCACTTTTATGGGATAAAACTAGTGCCATGCATGTGTGTGTATCTGTCGAATTTTTGTTGTTTGATGTGGGTATGATCAGGGGGTTGACTGGCGCTGTCGCGAGGTAGACGTTGACTGTTTATGTAATGGGATTTTTATTGAATTTTTGTCGAATGTGTTCACTTATTCGGTGGTTTTAGGGATTAATCTCATGTTTTTATATGATTTATGTTGTTTGATGTGGACGAAAACTGTAGAAACCGACTGGTTTCGTCACAAGGTTGACAGTGATGTCCGTCAGATTTTTGTAAAGACACTCGACACTCGATAGAAATAGACTGTCGAGTTCAGTCGAGTCTTGTCGAGACTTGTTGAGTCGTGTTAGGTGTTGTCAAGTCATGTCAAGGTTTGTTGAGTGTTGTCGAGTAATGTCGAGTGTTGTCGAGCGTTTAGGCAGATTGCCTGTTTTATTGCGGGTTTTTTTCCTTTTTGCATCATATTGAACTATAGCGACTTTGTATTTGTAGGTTGAAGCAAATGGCTGGTGAATTGGGATTGTCCTTCACCCTAAAGACACCAGATGAGGAGCACTACCATGCGGTGATCACAAACTTGGCAAGTTTGGACTGTGTACAATGGATTCGGGCGTACTTGATTGCGAGGCAAAAGGACATGTTTCGTGATACATGTTTCGGATTTATCCTAGACATCTGTTGGCTCTCCTTTCCATCTCAGTTGGTGCACCATGTGCTTCAGTGGGAGGTTAACACCATGGGGTACGATTAGGAGATGTGGTTTCTTATTCAAGGTAAAAAAATGGTTTTCAAATACAATGTAGTTACAAATTCTTAGTTTCGAACATATGATATTTATAGTTATTTTCTTGTTACCATTATTGTCATCTTATGTATATTTTTTTCTTCTTTCCTAGAAGACTAATTCGTTTTTCTGCCCACGAGTTCGATTTGGTAACCGAATTAAGATTTGCTTCCGCGGTGCCACCAATACTGACTATGTTGAATCCGTGCCGATTGTTGGATACATACTTCGATAGCAGGGACTTCGAGCTTAGGGATTTCTACCCCATACTTCAGAAGTTGGATGTGTATCGTATGCCAGACAAGGATGTTGTGAAGCTGGCATTGTACTACGTGCTGTAGCGTTTTTTCATGGCACAGGATAGATGCCGACATGTCTCCTGTGTGTGGTTGAATTTTGTCGATACATTGGATGATTTTAATAGGTATCCATGGGGTTCGGTGTCCTATAATAAGACATTTAGCTTAATGAAGAAGGCTTTGGTCGGGAGGTTAGATAATTACAAGAGGCGAGCCCAAGCGAAGACGAAGTAGGTGGAGAAATATAACTTAGAGGGGTGCCCATACGCCTTTCAGGTACATACTGCTAACCATGAGTGTTAAATGTTTATTTCTTTATTGGGCGAACAAATTTTAGTACATAGTGTCACTAACTAACCTATTTGATGTTATTAAGGTTTGCTTGTACGAGGCCGTGCCTTACATTGGCATGACTTTTGGGGGAGTGCCCAGGGACTGTGAGCTGAGGATACCACGGTTGTTGAAGTAGGAGACAATTAAGAACCCGTCCCAGCACATAGTCGTAAATGATGGGTTAGGAGGCTGGTACATACGGATCCTCTGTCATATGAAATTGTCTTGTTTTTGTTCACACCATATTAACTGTTTTACATGATGGATTATTTGTTGACGCAGGCTCGTCCGCTCATCCTTTTGGACCCGTCTGAGGAGGAGCAGCAGACCTAGTGGTATATAAACCTCGCTGATGTAGTTGGCATCCGGAGAGGTGTACATGTGGCTTGGGCAACAGCTGTGGATGCTCCATTATTACCCGCAGAGAGCATTGAGCCACTTTCAACAGACAGTCCACCAGCTCTACCTCCGGAGGGTCCTTCAGCTCCACCTCCGGAGGCTCCATCAGCTCCACCTCTGGAGGCTTCATCAGCTCCACCTCCTGAGGGTCCATCCGCTTCACCTCTTGCTGGCCCTAGTTCCCCTGTTGGACCTGATGTGGAGCCAGCACCAGACACAGCCAGTCCTGACATTGATAGAGGGATCTTCAGTCCATCGCTGGAGCCGTTGTACAGTGCCTGACATCCACCAGCATTGACTCTGATGTCGGGTCGTCCGACCACCCACCCAACTCCTATATACAATGTTCCTCCAAGTTTGCAGGTATGTAATGAGAATTTTCATTCGTATTCTTGTCCGTTTACATTTGTTGCTCCATTGGTTTATGAAGGCTCTCGTTATTATTCTCATACAGGCGTCGCCGGTCCATGATGAGTTCTAGAGCATAGTTTTATGTGAGCTTGCATTATTACGGGCAGAGAACAAGGAAATATGGGAGGAGATAGTTCTTCTGCGCAAGGCTGTTCTATACCTAGGTGGCCACTTCGGATATGCTGACACGGTACGTTACAATATTTACAAAATGGATTATGTGATTTTCACATGCTTAAGTTGAAGGTTAGGTTTGGTGTATTTCAGGATTTAGATACAGATTCTGACGGAGGTTCGGCTAATGATGATGAAGGTCAGCCGCCCACGGAACCTGATTCCGTGGTCCCAACTGTTTGTGCAACCAATGCTCCTCCGACGTGCTTAGTTTCATGTTGGGGTCGCTACCTACTTTCGACAAAGCATAAGCGAAGCCTTTTTGTCAGTCCATCGGGTAGGAAGAGGGCGAGGGTTCAGCTGCAAAAGAAAGCCGTAGATCACCAGCATGTATTGTCTGAGGCCCTGGTTACTCAGCCGGAAGACAAACTATCTCAGCAGCCATCACCGGATACAAGCAATGGTGTCATCTTGTGCACTCTGGTTCCACTTTTCGACCACGTGCCCCCGTAGTAGAAGTTGATCTGAATGCATTCGAGGCATGGCTGGCGGACTTCACCAAAACTGATTGCATTGATTTGGCAGTTTGCAGCGCAAATCGTCAGTTCTTCAAGATGCTGCTCGGGCCATAAGACTGGCTTGAAGCTGAGGTAGTTTCAGACAATCTCCTGCTATCGAATATTGCGATATACATTTGTAATTAATATTGATAGCTATTATTGTTTTCAGCATATAGATAGCTACCTGTGGTTGCTACATTGCAGAGCTCGCGCTATGACCGGACCTGGTGTCCAGAGGTTTGCTTTCCTGGACACCACTTTTTGGGTACGTACTTCGTAAACATCTGAATTTAAAGGTAATTTCTGATTCCTTCAATGCGGTAACTGAACTCTTGAACTTGCAGTTGAAATTGAAGTCATTGTGGGAGCAATACTCGTACAAACTGGATGACATTAATTGGGTGAAGGAGGATGACATGGTCCAGTATGTCCTGGGATAGTTGCCCCTCGTTGGAACACCATGGGTCGATGTGGACAGGGTGAGAACATTTATATTCACAGAGTTAGTATATGCCATCATATTTGAAATGTTATGATTCATTTCCACGTTGTCAATTTCATTTTCAACTCTATCTCCCTGTTAACATCACCGACGATCATTGGGTGGCAGCTGAGGTGCAATTGAATCACCATCACATTGCCATATACGACTCATCTGTTGGGCATACTTCCACAGATATAGTCATACAGACAGTCTAGTGCCTCACCGAGCTAGTAGCTCGTATGCTGTCAATGGAGGTTTACGGTATTCCTGACTATCCCGTAACCCTATTCGACATTATGCGCATCGAGGATGAGGACTAGGTGCCACAGCAGGAGCCTGGGGAAGGGGCATGCGACGTGTACTGTTTGAAGTAAATTGAGTTCCTAACGGGGGGCGTTCCACTGACTAAGATTAAGGCATTCGTGGATGACTACCAGTGGGAGAGAATGGCAGTATAGCTTTGGGTCAGCCGCGAAAACCCACAACATAGGAGGCCGCCCCAACCGTCACGGTGCCCTCCCAGGTTGAGGCACTATTGCCTCAACTTCTTGTGCCTGCTGATGTTGCAGCCACCACCAGGAGTGCTAATGATGTGTTAGAGGATGTTACGACTTGCCCATGATGACGGTGATTCAGTGGAGGTTGACCAGCAGCCGAGCACGATTGTACCATGAGATCACCTTGTATTGTATATATTATGTTTAGTTACACATATTTTTTAGTTGATAGTTTTTGGATATTTACACATTATTATATAGTGACATTTTTTTTAGTTGCACATGGTTTCCATGTATAGTTGTACGAAAACTTGTAAATACATCATTCTCCGATTGTATAAGTACATACATGTTTCTCACGTTTTTCGGTTGTAAACCATTGTATACAATGAGTATGCGTAAATTTTCCATTTTCTACATGATTGAGACATATCATATAAGTTCCGTAGACAAAAAATAATTACAAAATTGCTTGCAAAAGTTACAAAAACGAGTATTCTGCCAAAACGCTTGATGACACTCGACACAAGACCCCCGACACTCGACACGCGACGAATAAGCCTTGACACATGAACTCGACTATCATTGCATCCGGCACTCGTCAAGTTCGGCACTCGACGCAGATATTCAAACGCTCGATAAACGACTCTTGACGCTCGACCAATGACTCTCGAAGATACTCGACATTCATGGTTCGAGACATCTACACATCGGTTTCCACGTATCCGACACTCGACTCTCGACACGTGATACACGAACTTGACGAAATTTGCATCCGACTTCGTCGAGTTCGTCAATCCACCAGACGCTCGATGAAACTCGAACTCTCGACACTCGAACCTACAATGATACAACGCCTAGACACTCGACACTACCATCCGACATGTCGAGATTCGATCCGACAAAACCGCTCGACACTCGATGACACTTGACAAATCTCGTCTTCTTCATCCTTCGACTGTGATACCAGATTTTTGCACAACGACAGCCAATTTCCAGCATATTTTCACACAAACCGCACTATCTCTAACCTTAGTTCACATACATATTCCATTTTTAAGCTATATAATGCGGTTGTCAGTTACCAAAATGATCAATAACGAAAACACTACAACCTTATGAAATTTTCATACCATTTAGAGAGAGATTAAGGAAAGTTGTTCTTACGTTATTTGCTCAACATCAGCTGTTGAGGTTGTTTCGGACAGTGAAGTGTATGGATCTGTGACTGGTTTCTTTGTTTTGAGTTTCGTTTACTGACTTTCTTTGATTTCGTCCGGAGAGGGACTTAATAACGTTTTGGGAAAATATTGATTATACAAGGGTATTTCAGTCTTTTTGTCAAGAAAGTGTCTATGGCATGAAAATTTTTCAGGATGCGTCCATTTTTTAACAAGGCCCCCTAATTCTGTCTATTTTCTCAATTTTTCCGGAAAAAAAGGGCGCGCGTGAGCTATAAGAGAGAGTGGGTGGGCTACCAGAGCGCGCGTGCGGCATTGGCACAGGGCCCCTCTCCATGCTTTATAAAATCAATTTTTTTTTTATATATATTTTGAAGTGGAATTTCGGTTGGGAATTTTTTTGGGTTTTTTTAGCTGGAATTTTCTCATTTTGGGCAGTTTTTCATGGAATTTCCTTTAGGAATTCTGGAGCAATTTCTCCTACATATTTTTCATACGTCCTCCACCCAATTTTCTTGAATATTTTTCATGAAAACACCAAAAAATTTAAACGCACAATCATAATTATTTCGAGGTTTCTTGTGAGATTTGAGACCCTGAAGACAAATTCCGTCTTTGGAAAAATGGTAAACCCAAGGGCAGTAATCATATTGCCACTTCCTTATTTTATTTGTGATTTTTGCATTGAATATCACTTATTTTATTTTTGATTGATTCCAAATTTCATTTTACTTTTGTTAGTTTCGAATTTTATTTTATTTTAGTTATAAACTCATCTTTTTCTCTTGAGTCCATGATTGATATTGCTAAGAATGGTCATAAAAACATTAAAAATGTTACAGCTTGCTAAAATGGTGTTATTTTCATTTATTTTTATTTATTGTCATTTATTACTTTATTTTCTTTGAAATATTATGGTGTCCATTTTTTATTATCTTAATATCATGTAGGATTTTTACTATTGTCTTTTATTTTATTTTACTTATTTTCGAATTTTCATTAGATAATAATAATGTTTTTTTTGTGCATGATTATATATTTATCGAGCTTTTTTTCCCAATATATTTTTTTATTTTAATAGTCATTTTGATTTCCTAGTTTTTTGTTTTTTTAATTAAAAATGGTGGCTGTTTTTATTTTTATGTTATTGTTCGAACTTTTACTTGCATATTTTGATTAAATGGGTATTGAATAATTAGTTTACTCTGTTAATGATTGCTTGAATTTTATTATTAATACTAGCTTGATTTATGAATACATTAGTAGATTGCCATGATATTATCTTACTAAATTTTCTGTTTTATTTATTTTGTTTAATTTTATGATATGAATTGATCTTTAAATGTTTAAATGTTAATCTATAATATATTATCAGCTGTTTTGATTAATTTAAGCTATTTGCATGTTTATTTTCCTTATTTAGTGATAGAAATGATGATAGGAGTAATGTAATTTCACATGTTCTTTTTTTATGGTTTTAGTGCTTTATTTTACATTTTTAATGTTGATTAGTGGGGTGCAACGTTGAATTTCTTCCATGATTAGTGTGTTAATTTTGTTAATTTTATCTTGCTTAGTGATGGTAACTGAATAGAAGCATTCTAGGATGATTTAGTGTTAATTAGAAAGTTTTCATGTTCAATTTTATCTTCCTTTTATCTTTCATTTATTTAGTTTTGCATGAATGAGTTTGACATGATGAAATATGAGTTGTAATATGATCATAGATTACTAAATTTGAGATTGATTGCATATGAGGGTTAGAGAGAAGTGGGTGGACTCACGTTGATGGTGAGAGACTCATTTCTCATAACAGCTCAACTGGAGCTCCATTTACATTTTTGATGATGTTTCCATGATTAGAAATGTGGACTTGATTGAATATGTTGAATTGAATGAGTGAGGGATAAACTCACATTGATGGTGAGGAATTTGTTTTAATGATTTTGAGGCCTATCTTTGACAATTTGGAGGTATTATGTTGACTTGGAGTGGATAGAACCACATCGATGATGGGATATCCAAATTGTTGAGTGAAGGATTAGAAGTGTTTCGTTGAAATTAATGACGGATAGGCTCACAATTGGTGGTGAGGAATCCGTTTGATTATTGGGAGTATTGATTGATGCATGATGGATTGCTTTGCATTGACTTTATTTTTATGCACATTGGAGAGTGATTGTAATCCTTTCCTCCTTTTCATATGTTTGAACGGATTTGTACACTATACCCCTCCCTCCTTTCCTTGGATGTGTATAAACTGTCTCATCTCATATAAAATAGAAAAGACTATTGTGTCTCAACCTTACAGCAATACAAAAAATGCAATTTTTGCCCTTTACAAGGAAATATGAATTACAAAAATACCCCTTCTATATAAAAAATCCAGAATACCCCTTGGTTATTGTGAGACTTCTGTCTGAGTTGTAAAGAGCTGACCTACATCACCTCGAAATCTCTAATAAATTAGGAAGAGTCGTGTTGCAAAAATATGATGGTGACTCACATAAGGAAACAAATCGAAGCTTTTGGATAAGATTTGGCAGTGGGAGCAAGCAGCAAATATGAGAGATGGTAATACTGGATGGATTGGAATAATGTTTATGGAACTAATTTACTGAAAAAATGGTCTATATATTACTATCTAGATACTATTCTAGAGAAATACAAAAGCAACTATGATTGCTATCTGAAGCTCGATGACAGTGATTTGAATGTAATCTATAAACTGGTGATGTGAGTGAAATAGTTGGGATGCAACTAATCATACAAAGGATAAAAATATAGAACAGCTACGACTGATGACAGCAAATTGTATGATGATTTTATGTAGGTTCTGAATGTGAATGACTATATTTGGATTGTACATGATGAAAATCATGCTTGCCAAGTGCTTTTGGATAGTGTTTTGGTTATAAAAGACGTAAACAAGGTTGTGCCTAACTTTAATGATTGAGGAATGCGTTTGAAAAGTGTGTTTAGGTATGTAAGGGGATGAGAATGGTTGATGAACAACAATTGGGATGTATTTGAAGCTTCTGACGTGTATTTCTTGATCATCCTGATGAAAAATGCATGAAGGCTTTATATAGTTAATGTACAAGAATTATAGTTAATATCAACTTGGGTAAAAGATAAAGAGATAATGTCATAATTATCTCTACTTATCCTAATAAAACTATGAGATAAATGCTAGGATAAAGTTTAGGAATATTTATCTTGGATAAATAATCAAATAAAATGTAAGGATAAATTTAGGATAAATTTAGGAGACATTTACCATCTTGCCCTCACCCTTAACCTTAAGCGTAATCTACTAAAATATCCCCCAACTGGGCCTTGGGTTTAACATTTTGGACTAAGTGGGCCTCATATTTCCTGTTTGTGTCAACCAATCCATAGCGCACTAAGAAGCCCCATGGGTGCCTTGGGTCCACTTGATCTGTGTACACAAATTGGATACAGTTTCAATTTCAGTTTTAGTTTCAGGTTCAAATTCAGATTTGGGCTTATGGCGCCAGCTTGAGCTGAGCCTATGGGGCTTAATTAAGCCCAATACTGATTATGCTAGCACTAGACCTTGTTTATAGGCTTATATTAAGTTAGTTTTCAAGGCATTGTATTGATTATACTGACTTTACTGATTGTACTGAATACCATGGCTATGGACTTAGTAAGAATTGTATAGATACAGAGGTCAGATTCAAATTGGGCGTAAAATCAAGCATCAACAAAGATAAAATTGGTTGTATGCATTAAATGAAATTAGGATCAAGATGGACAATTAGTACTAATTAAAAACCTCAAACTCAACAAACTCTAGTGGAGGCCAGACTTTTGTCAGGGCAGATCGAAGATTCGTACTTAAGTTCTCAAACCTGCCTCTGAAGGGGTGACAGAAGTTTGGGTCTAGAAGCAAGGGATCAGATTGTTATCATTTAAAAATTTTCCATGGTTATTTCCTAGGTGGAGACTCTGTGATCTTCGGGCTTGTCTTCGTGACTTGTCCTGTGGTAACCCCGAGTTCCGAAAGGACTTGAAAAACAATGCCGATGTTGCAATCACTTGGAATGGGATGGAAGCCTCACTCACACTTAGGTTTCTTAGAAAATAAATACGGAAATATAGAAATTGAGTTAATGAAGAAAAGTAGATAAGAAGGAGAGATTACCAGCTAATTAGAAGCCAAGAAAGCATGAGAAAATGGAATTTCAAATTTCAAAAAGAGGTTTCAGCTCCACTTTTACTCCCTGGCTTTTGGATTCAAATGAAAGCATCAGGATTTTCTTGTTGGGGGATGTCACGATGATGAATCCCTTGAATGATCATGATCTGGGTGGAGCTTGTAAACTATTGTTTTCCATCAAAAGAAGAAAAAGCTTTATTGAAGAAATTGATTTTTGTTCCTTTAATAATTTTCAAGTCTTAGATTTGAATCCTAACCCTTACATATTTCTTAAATTTTAATGAATATGTTGACCGTTACGACCCTCTCCTTTTAACATATTTATAGGCTTTTAATGGAAAATTTAACAAAAAGGTGGCCCGTGATGACTTTTCTAAAAGGTAAGGATATGCGGTAATGCAAAATGGCAAAAGGTGTTTCTATGAGTCATTTCGCCAAAAGGTCGGAGTAGTATGTGGTCTTTCCCCTTTTTAATTCTTATCTATTACGAAACAAATATAATCTGTATTATCGTTTTATCAAGAAAAAGGGGTTAATTGGGGAAACTAGGTTTGCCAACGTGTCGTGCTAGAGCATATTCGTGTCTTTTCATATTTGTCTCATGTTACATTTATTTAATTCAAATACAACACATTAGCTTATTGGATTTAATTTTAAAAACCCAAACCAACTATTAATTTAACGTGTTACCTAAACTGATCCGTTAACTCGATTATTCTATAGCTCTATGGTCTAAATATAAAAATATAAAGATAACAACAACTTATAAAACCCTAATTCTTTTCTTATCAATGAATAAATCTATTTATTTGTATAGCTTAAATAACTATTATTTCTTAAAAAAAAGTATTTAACAAAAGGACGGGATATCACAAAAGACTATACGCAATTTTCTAATCATTGATCTACAAAATCTAATGGTTGAGATGATTGATGAGTTAACAGCATTAAATGCATCTTGTTGACTTTTAATCTTAACCACTAGATTATGTGAGATCAATGATTAGAAAGTTTTGTAAAAAATTTGTGTTAAAATATCTCCTCCTTTTAATAAATAATACAAGAAATATATTATAAAATTTATACAAGTACAAAATATAATGTAATATCAAAATATAATGATAAAAAAAGTTTGCTTAATATCACTTGCTAAGACTTATAAACAACGATGAACAATAAGATTTCAAAATATTTTATAACCATCCTCCTTTTAATAATAATTAACTAAAAATAATAAGTCCACCAATAACAATGCTTTAGAATTAATAATAAATTTTAACTTTATGTATATAGATTTATTAAGACATATAAATTCTTAACAAGTTAAATGTGCGAAACAGATTTTTATAGGCTAAATCCAAACATGATCCACTATCAAATGTGTTTTATCATGTTGACCTACTATTAACCGAACTTAATAAAACTTGACTTGACATCTGCTTTCATCGAATGGGTTCATGTCGAGTTAACGGGTTGTATAGAAATTTACCAAGGCTAAGGGAAGCTCGTTGCCCTTGATTTTTTTTTTTAAATATCTTAAATGGCCCTACCACCAACGGTGAACTGGTGATTGTTAGATTTAATAGAAAAGTAGGATTATAGAAAGCAAAAAGACGAAAATATCCTTTGTTTTTGGATTTGACCAAGTCAAATAATAACAAAACTAATAAAGAAAACTTGATCAAAACATTTATTAAAAAATATCCTTTCTCCCCTCTCCCTTCCCTTTTAACGATGCCACCATAACTGTAACACCAACATCTCTACCAAAAAATGGCAACATCACATCTTAACCCTAATGACCTTCGATCCTCTTTCTCAAAATCCCCCCAATAATCACATATATCGCACCCAATACCCAACACTATAGCACCCAACAACCTCAATGAAGTTGCCAACCCCTACCTCACATATATAAACCCCATTGAGATACCCATTGAGATACCCCATTGAGATACCCAGGCCCTAATATTGCACCTATCAACCAGTACTACTAGCACACCATTACTTCTCCATAGCCACCCAAAATCAAATTATAAAAACTAACCACCAAAATTGACAAATCCATTCAATGGAGAAATGAAGAAATGATAGATTGAATTGAAAACAAAAAAAAAAAGAAGAAAATTTGAAAAATAAATAGCTACAACAATAACAACCCAGAATTGCACCACCCGTAAATCAACAACTATAACAATAACAAGTAGAAATTAATCTCTTTGAATTACCCAAATGTGGACGTGTCCTGCTAGAGTTGCGGCAACCTCAACACTAATTTTCAAAGTTCTGTGAGGAAACTTAGAGGGTCATCGGATCAAGTCGTAGAGAAAAGATTTAGAGAATGGAATGGAGTTGCTACCTGGGTAATTAACCATGGGAAAAAAAATGAATAACGGTAATCGATCCCTTGCTTCTGGCCCTAACTACCCATCACCCCTTCAAAGCTGGACTCGGGAAGTTAGGTACAAACTTTTTAGTTCGCTCGGACAATGTCCAGCCTCTACTAGGGCCTATTAGGTTGTCTGTTTCCAAGTCATTAATTCTATCCATCTTGATCCTAAATTTATTTTGCACACAATCAAATTTTGTCTTTCTTAATCACATGTGAGGTGAAGTAGTTAATATACATTCATAGAAAGAGAGAGGAGAATGGAATTACATTTCCTTTCAAACATGGGGAAAATAGGGAAAGAATAATACATAAAAGTAAATGATTCTAAGATGCAAAATATGGAAAGTTGAAGTTATAAAGAAGTGCTAATCTAACACTTTTAAAAGATGAGCAAAATAAACATATAAGCATAAAGGCAAGCTCGAAAACATAAAGTGATTAAAATCAACTAACTGGCTAGAAGCATATATCATATGACAAGAACATTATCTTAAATCGACGTGCATTACATAAGAAGACTTCCTAAACATAATCATAATTTCATCAAGATAGGAAACAACCCAGAATTATTTAGAAAACAGCAAATTAGATTGATTAGAAAGAGCAACAACTAGTAAGGATAGATTCTGAAAATGGGCATAAAATAGGCGTGCACCTGCTCTTGAGAATAGGAGCAGGCGTGCACTTATTTATGTACAGAAATTTCATACAGACATATCAAAATAGTCAAGATGCATAAAATATGTTTTAGAATTCCCATAGCATGGTAAGAGCTATTTAAAACAAACAACAAGATAAAACAAAAAGCACAACATACACTTACTACATTCAATCAAAAGAAAATAAATCAATCTGTTGTAAAGATGGTAGGCACAACATACACTTACTAGATTCAATCAAAAGAAAACAAATCAATTTGTTGTAAAGATGGGAGGTACACACTCATAAGTAACTTAATGTGAAATTAATCTAGGAGTTTCAAGCACACACTCAAGCAAAATTAGAAGAAAGCAACAAGAACATAAGGATTTATACTGGTTTAGATCGTAGTAGTGATCCTACATCCAGTTGCTGGTGATGAACAATCCATGATGGTGAAAAACAAGAGAGTATAAGAGATTTTACAAGGCACACTAGTAGAAATTAGGTTAACTTTCTCCTTAAGAACACCCCAATTTCTTTGAACCTTATCTCTCTAATCTCTCTCTTTTATTCTTTATACAATGGAATACATGTCCTTTTTATATCCCAAGATGTATCTGTGAAAACCAATGACTAAATGCCGAGTGTATCATTAAAAACAGGAAAGTCAAAGTTGCGCGCCTGCACAGTGCTCCTTGCGCTCCAATGCAATGTTTCCGACTTAGCACTCTTCCAGGCCCCAGAATTGGCACACCTGCGCATATCACTTTGCGCGCTTGCGCAAAATCTTTGTCTACAAAGTTTGATACTGCATAGTTATGCTCCCGTGTAACTCTACATGCACTTCTACGCAAACCCTGATGTCTACACTACACGAGTTGAGCCATTTTTCACACAATCACGACAATTGACGATCATAATAAAAGAACTTTCATATCTCATGAAAACAATAGAGGAGAAGGAGTAAAGAGACAAAAAAAAAAGGATTCTAAGTTGCAGATGAGCAGGCGTGCACCTCTGCTTAGAAGTGAAGAATAGGTGGATGCCCATTCATGCTAAGCAAGAGAAGAAATCAATTCAACTAAAAAAGAATTAATGCAAAATGAAGGATCATTTTAAAACAAAACAAATATGGAATGGTTTTGACTAAATAGAACCAGCAAAATAAAACATATTACAAGATTTGGAATTTTTTTTTTAAAAAAAGAAAGGTTGGAATATGGATTTGATTTACAAGCACATAGTTGCATGGCTGATGCATGCCCATTCATATCCATAGCAAGAAAGATTGTAAATCGAAGTCATTTTAGAAGAAGAATGCTAGATTGGGATAATGAGTGTGCACCACTGTTTGTTAATTAAGAACAAGCGCACACTTGTTCATGACCCAAGCTCACACTTAGAAAGAAAACAGAAGAGGAATAAGAGAAAAAATTAACTTGAATTTTAAAAGAATAGATTAGAATATTAAAATAGTAAATGGAAAAGAGGAGATAAAAGAAAATAGTTTTTTTAAACCATATAAAACAATTTTAAAGCAATAAAAAAGATAAAACATCATTTTAGTACATGAATAATGTTCATTAAACATAGAGCAATCAAATCATATTAAGGCATTTAATAAATATCATCATAGTGTAAGCGGGGCTTCCATCCATTATAAGAATCAATTGCCACAACCACCTTGTAACTCCTCCTTATGTGTCACACTTCCATGCCCCCTCATTTCTCATATGCTTCATAAGCTGATTGAGGCAACCTTAGTTGAAGCTCCAAACATATTCTAATTGACAACTTTTCGAAGCAAGTGGTCTCCCCTGGGTAGATATCCTTTTACCAAATAAAACACTGCACTCCTCAAAGCTATTGTGCACCCTCCAATCATGTTCTTCACTTTAATTGCTAGGGAACTTTACCCATTTGTGTGACGAATTTAGTGTTATCTAGCATCTTTGCTTGTTTGCACCTCTAACATATCAAGCACGATATGCATGACATGGAAAGTGCCCAATCACCAACAAAGTGCCAGAGTAGGATGCTATAAATTCTCAATGCACCAATTGCCTCCAGATTCAAACCTTTGTTGATCCTCACACATTTCTCATGTCTAATTACCAACTTCGCTAGAACTCAACATACTGAGCACAATGAATCACATGCTCCCATCCTAATACTCTTGTTGGTCCTCTATCAATAGGGAAGCAAAGCACATCGACATCGATGAGTTAAAATGTGAGTTATGTATCAATTTGATTTACAATTGGGCTCCTCAAAGATTCCTCATATTCAATAGCTCAAAAGGAATACGTTGACATTGTGATTGATCAGAACTTCAATTTCGATGCTGGTATCATTTCATTCAAGATTCTTTGCTCTTGCGTGTGTGTATAGCCAATCATATTTCACCTTTTGAAACTTAGATAACTTTATATGAACAGAAGCTAGTGATCAATCTCTAATGATATTGAAACAAAAGAACTACCATAGGCCCATTTTTCACACCACTCTCTACTAATGTAGGTCAATCACAACATTAGGGACAATTAAGGCTTTTCCAAGCTTGCAATGTGAGGCTAGGGTTAGGGTATGAGAAGCAAAATTGTAAGGCTAAATGACCCATAGTCTTAACAACCATCCTAGGACTTGAGAGCACCAACTCCTATACTTCTTTTCAATAGTTTCTTTATCCTTTAGCAGACCACCTATTTTTCTTCTTTTTTCTTTTCTTTCTTTCTTTCTTTCTTTCTTTTTTTTTTTTGTGAATGCATATGCTCACAAAAGCTTTTCCAACTCCTTGCTTCCTTTGTAAGCGTAGCTCTTAATGTTCTTTCCTATAATGTCCATATACTATAAGTGAAGGGTATCAAGTGGGAAAAATTTTCATTGTTAGGGTAGCTTCTAGTGGTTTGATAAAGAAAAAGGCTTAAGTAGGGTTAAAGGGGTGCACTAGGGATAATGATTCATGCATGGGTTGGCTTGAAAAGACTCAACTAATCCAAAAAAGGCCTAAATCATTTCCCGGACATTGTGTAACCTAAGATTTCACTTAGAGTGATGATCAAACGGGTTTTAGAATCCTGTGAGATGTCAACACACCACCCTATTCACATAAAGTCTCTCTAAGTGGTAAAAAGGTTCCATATTCATGGCTATCATGCTCAAGTGTTGAAGAAATCAAGAATGAAACTCAACTAGTGAAAGAATCAAGCATGCAAACAACACAATGTCAAGTATTACTAAAGATCTACTTCTAATAAGGATCATGGTTTTATCATAGGATATTGATCAGCAAAAAGACCACACAACTCATATGCTCTAACTCGAACAATAAAATCAAATCATATTTCATTATCCTCATTATTGATAGTCTTCCTTAAGTGACAGCTTCATTCCTTAATCAAACCTTATTGTCTTGCCCCTAACCAAACTATCTGTTCAGAGGAGTTCAAAGTGCTTCCCCCACTAGCTCCAGGCTAATCAGTTGGGTGGTGGCTGGTGATAGGTTATGATGAGTATTTGATCGTTCTGTTTCAGGATCTAGAATCCTACCATTGTTAATGAGATCCTGTGTGTCATGATGCCACCGACTGTAATCGTCTGTAAAGTAGCCATGGATTTGATGTAAATAACAGAATTTATTGCTTCTACAATTAGATAGGAGAGGATCTAGCAGTGGAAGTGGTGGAAGTATTGATCGAGCCCTAAGCATCTTAAAGACTTGAGACAAGGATTGCCTCAGCTTACTGACTTCTCTCTTCTAGTTTTGTTTCGCAACATTTATTTCAACATTCTTGGTAGCTGCTATATTATTGTCATTTCTTAGCTTTCTTTTGCAACACCAGGGTTTCTTAGGGTTTGTGGATGTGATGATCCATGTGGCGGTAGAGTTGAAGCGGGACTCAAAGTCAGCTTCTAGATGAGTAGCTCCGTTAGTTGGGCCACTTGCAAATTCAATATCTCTATATCTGTATTTATCTTATCAACCTTCTTGTTCAAATCTCTCATTTGTTCTCCATGTGATTCAATAATCTCCATTTCTTGTAAACATCTTCCTCTATTGACCCAAATATTTGTGTTGGTTTGTGTCTTTTTTAATTTCCTGAGGACTAAAATGTCATTTTTCCTCTTTTTTCTGCTCTTTCTACATACCACAGCTTACTTGCTTTCCCTTGTCTAGGTGGCATCACCCACTCTTACTGCTAGTGTTTTATCGTCTTTTCCCTCACTATTGCCTTTCCCTCACTTTCCTTACCATCCCATAAATTATGCAGGGCTTTAATTTTAGGTATTTCATCTCAAATTTAGGGTTGCACATGGGTCAGGTTAAGTCGGGCTTTTTCGAACTCGACACGACCCAATTATGCATAAAGTTATGAAATTTTGGCCTGTGATCAGCTTCTTCAAGAGTATAACCCGAAATGTAAACTGAAAGGTCAAGTCGAGTCGGGTTGGTTGGGTTAGGCATACCCAATTTCACAATTTTTTTTTAAAACTTATATTACAACATATGTATTAGGCCCATATATGCTTTAAAGGCTATAAATTATCCAAAACAAGGCGCATTGACAAAAATTAACCTATATTATATACAAAACAAGGCCCATTGATATAAATTAACCTATATTATATACAATTTAAGGCTAATTGACATAAATTTAGAACTTTTAACCCCAATTTCTAGTTTACCATTTATCAAAACACCAAATGCTAGCATATTTATATATATCAAAATTTCCAAACAACGAAGAAAGTCATGAAACTCAATGATAAAAACAACCAAAACTAAAAAATTACAAACCCGCCCAATATTTCCTATCTTAGCTAAGCAACACAAACACATTGTCAACCTAATATACACTCACTCTTAACATACAATTTCATTTCATTTGAAAGCTACTAAAAATCCAAGTCATGTTAGAGTCCAAAACTCCAAAATATAAAGTCTAAAGTACAACAAATAAGTTTAGAGTCCAGAATACAAGACATAAATATAGAGTCCAAACTACAACACATAAATACAGAGTCCAAAGTACAACACAATAAACATAATTAAGATGCAAATTACAACAATCCAAGTTTCCAACACAATACACATAATTAAGATGCAAATTACAACAATCCAAGTTTCCAAAAAAAGCACGACATTATCTCCACCAAACTACTTCAGATTCCACTTACTTGGATTGAAAAAGAATCAAGCCATCTCTTCCACATTTCTAACAACTTCAAAGTTCAAATTAAAAAAACAATTGAGAGGAAAAAATAATCAATATTCAACAAGACCACTAAGCTGTCAAAAACCAAACTAAAACTTCAAGTTACCAACCCAATAAAAACTTAACAAGTCTTAACTATGTAAAAGTCAAATTCAATAATGAAAAGGTATTGAAATTAGTTATTACCTATGAAATTGGCACTCATCAATCAAGTTCCAAATGCTCAACTACTGTTATGGTTGATTTTAAAACTTCTATATTAATGACAAACAAACACAAATGAAAATAATATAGTTAGTTAAAGACTTAATGCTTTACAATGTAAATTAGAAATAATATTTTAAGTTAATAACTAAAATCCATGATTACCTATCTCAATTGATGTACAAAAACCCATATAATCTTCAGTAGCATTTTATATTATCTCTATAGTCGAAAATACTTCATCAATCAATGTAGAGGTTATCCAATTCTGCGAGCATATTAAGGATTCAACCATTTTAGGAGTTAATGAGCTTCTAAATTGGTCAAGAATTTGCCCTCCAGTACTGAATGACTCTTGTATAGTAAGAACATCCTTTGCTATACATGATAACATAGGAAAGCAACCTTCATTTAGTTTCCACCAAGCCAAGATATCAAAATCCTCACTCTACCCCACCAAATTGGCATTGTTTAAATAAGTATCCACCTTAATTGATGTTTATGACTTGGTTTTATCAATACAATTTACAGTTGGATCTACCCATGGCTTTATCACCTGAACTTTATCACTCAATAGTGTGGTTAAGATATGACTAACAGGGGGCTTTGACACTTCAGTCCTTACCACTTTTGACTAGCTATCTACAAAAAGCTTATAAGTGTCATATAGCTTAAATAACACTGTTTTAAGCCTCATTATCATTTGTTCTATCTTAGTATCACTCCAAAAACTATTCCAAGTAAAATCAAAGTATATAATTTTGAATCTTGGATCAAGCACAACCACAATGAGCAACGTCTCATTAAATTTATCAAAAGACCTAAAGTACTTGTCAAATTTCTTCTTCATATTTCTTGCCATATCACACAAAACATTGCTACTCTATTATTGCAACTCAATCAATTGACTATGAATTCTCCATAGCCCATTAAATGCAATATGTGATGTCATAGTCAAAGAAGCACTAAACTTTAGAGTAAGGGTGGGAATTTGTGACACGACACGCGAACACGACACGAACATGACATGAATACGATACACAATTAATAAATGGGTCGGATTCGTGTTGAAGGTGTTCAAGACGCCAACCTGTTTAATGACACGAATAGTTAAAAATATTTTGTCTATCCTTAATATGTAAGTTCATTCAATGATATAAATTATTACCTACTTACAACAGATATATTATAAAAATAAAATTTTTATATTATAAAATAATAAATTATGATGAGTCTAATAATATTTTATACTAACAATGGTTTATATTCTAAAAATAATTTTAATTGATTTAAATATATAGAATATAATGTATTATGCATAACTAGGTTAAACAATTAAGTAAATTATGTGAATTAAATATGACACGATTACAATACGTGGGTAATACATTTAATAATCGTGTCGGATCTATGTTTCATGTCTTGACACGAATCCCACCCCTACTTTAGAGTTACTTCATAAAAATTCTGCAAAAAACTAAAAAACAATCTATCTTGATCCTAATCCTCTTCCTTAGGTGGTCCCAACTTCTTGTCCTCTGCAAAGTAGAGTTTATAGTGTCCATCCTCTTTCTCCAAATGATCAAGTGCTTTTTGAAAATATAAAGCACTCTTCAACATCAAATATGTAGCATTCCATTTGGTGGATACATCCATTACTAAATTTCCCTTGTATTGAATTTTTTCATGTTTAACACAAGACTGAAATCTCTGTAATCTTGTAGGGGATGATCTCACATAATACATAGCATTGCGAATACTAGCAATGGAGTTATGAAGATCTTTTAAACCTCACCAACAATCAGATTCACAACATAGGCACAACAATGAACGTGCACGTAATCTTTATTAAGAATAAGCCCACTATCTTTCCAACCTTGCACTTTTTCTTGACATAATTGATTGCCACTTCATTTGCACTAGCATTATCCACTATGATTGTGAATATATTCTCCAATCCCTACTCAAGCAAGCAGGCCTCAATTTGCTTCCAGATAGTTTCCCCTCTATGATTCACAATTTGAGATAAACTCAAAATCCTTTTGGGCAACCTTCAATTATCATCAATGAATTATGCAGTAATCACCATATAATTCAAGTTTTATATTGAAGTCCAAATATCTATAGTTAGTGACACCCTAACCTTGCTTGCTAAATTTTCTTTCTCACCCAAAAAGGAAGAGAAAATTTCCCTTGCTATTGCTGTTCTTGATGGACATTCAAACTTTAGACATGCAACTTGCATGAGACGTCAAAACCCTTTATTATCTATAAACTTAAACGACAACTCATCTATAATTATCATCTCCACAACTGCCCTCCTAATTGCCTCCTTATCAAAGCCTATACCTACAAGGTTACTCGTACTTCCACTTTCTAATTTTTTTTGACCAAAAGAAAGAACTATTTGTTTCTGATCCTTCTTGGCTTGTTTCTCACTCAAAATGTGCTTTAGACATCTATCTAAATGATTCATAATGTTTTAGCCCCATGCTTATTACTTCACAAAGAAAGGACCTCCCACGATAGCTATAAAAACACTTGTTTCCTCTAATTTTTTGGAATGATCCTATACACTGGATACTTGAGGCCTTTTCCTCTTATTTTTTTGGGTAGTAGTTTCACTATTCACTTCTTCAGGGGTAACCTGGGTAGGAATGAGAGTAGTTGATTTAGAAGTCAAAATACCTAAAAAAGAATCGCCAAAACCATGTACATTAGTGTGTTAATCTTAGAGATTTAAATTAAACCAAACCTCGAGGCATCAAAGATGATACAATTAAGTTTATACTCATAATTAATATCTCAAAGTAACTATTAGTATGTTAATTTCAATTTGTACAATTTATATTAGTGTGTTAATTATAGTATAGATGCTTTAGTTCAGTTTATAAAATTCAGTTTGGATGCAATTTAGTTTATAGACTTCAGTTTATGTTTCAGTTTATAAATAGATTTCACTTTATCAATTTCAATTTATACAATTTATATTAGTGTGTTAATTTCAGTTTAGATGCTTGAGTTCAGCTTGTAAAATTCAGTTTAGTTACAATTTAGTTTATGTTTCAATTTATAAATAGATTTCAATATATCAATTTCAGTTTATACAATTTATATTAGTATGTTAATTTCAATTTAGATGCTTTAATTTAGTTTATAAAATTCGGTTTAGATGCAATTCAGTTCATAGATTTCAGTTTATGTTTCAGCTTATAAATAGATTTCAGTTTATCAATTTCAGTTTGTACAATTTATATTAGTGTGTTAATTTTAGTTTAGTTTATAAAATTTAGTTTATACATTTCAATTTATGTTTCAATTTATAAATAGATTTCAGTTTATCAATTTCAGTTTATATTAGTGTGATTTATATGATTATAATTCTATTCTATTCTATTTTGGATTGGCTTGCTTACCTCCTGTTTATCTTACTCTATTGTTCTTCATTTTGTACAATAGATTGCATTCATGTTTTATTCGCTACTTATTTGTCTATACAATCAATGTTCGATCAATAAACTCATAAAAGGCAAAGGGCAAAAACATGGCATATTTTTCAAGTCGAGAGTCAAGCCTAACAGCATCTTTTCAATATTATTTAAACACAGTCATTAACTTTCCTTATCATATCACAAAGTTTGACCAAATGTAAAAAATACCCCCACTGTTTACTTAAACTTAATTGATTCAAAAGCTGTAAGTATATCTCTTTCAACATAAATTAGTATTGTAAACTTGGTAAACTAAAATACTAAATAATCACCAATTTTAGCTTAAGCAATAAGTATATTTACCTATTGTTGGAGTAGATCAAGTTCAGTAGTAGTAGTTGAGGTAGGCAGTAGGCACAGAATCTCAAATTCCTAGAGCTGAAAAAATTTTAAAGAAAAAAATCAGTTAATTAGACAAGATTTAAAGATTAGAAAGGTTAGAAAAATCAAAATATATATTTTAAATATAACATGAGTATGGGTATGGTCAGCTGCATTGTATATCCATAGATGTTAATAATGTGATGGAGAAACATTTTTGGGCAAATAAGCACTTTGTGTAGAATAAATATCATGACCTCGAGGCTAATTAGACTGCTGGAGTAAGTCTGTTCATTAAATCTTCATTATAAATACAACTTGTCAAAAGAGATTAACTTATGAGTTTTAATATTCATCAAGGTGAAGAGATTATATAGACTTCACAAGCTTCAATGAGTGTCAAGTCTATCTTATAAGTTCTCAGGACATTGTTGGTTAACAGGCTGAAATTGGCAAAGAATGTAAAATGAGAAGAAATTAAGGGCATCCTATTTGTGACTTTTAGTATAAGAAACCAAAATCTCTCTCTAAAATTTATCTTTCATGTACAAATATTTATTCAATCAAGTTCATAAGTTGTTAAGTTTCTTAGTTTGAAAGCAACTTAAATCATAGCTACAACTACTTGTAATGACTAGATGAACAAAATCTACATTCTTCAACTTTTCTTTAACATAATTCTACTTTTCTCACCAAACCCAAGTTCTAGTTCCAGTTATAGCTTCTTGAGTCAAAAAGTCAAGCAAATGAAACCAAATCAAGAAACTCATACTTTGCGTTATTACGCTTTGAGTTTAACCCAAAATCTAAGAAATTTAAAACTTTTTGCAAACAATCATTACCACAAAGAAGAAACAGATATTAAAACATTAACTTATGTTTAAAAATAAATCTTGTCAGGAGGATTTGCAAAACCTTGTTTCCTAAAATATGAAAATTATAACAATAGTAAGAGAAATGAAACTAACAAGAAATGAAGTCTATAGAATAGACTACCCACTGAAGAAAATTTGAAAGGTCTTCTTTTAAGTTAGAAATTTTTTCAAGCGCATTTCAAGCCAATAGGGAGACAAAAAAATTTCTCAATACACATAACTATTCTCTTTTAAAGTAGCTATAATAATAATATTGAAGCAAAGAAGAAAAACTTTAGATAGAGGCATGACCTTCTCTCTTTTTAAGGCCATGCAAGAGCTTCCAACCAATAGACAAAGTGTTATCCAGCACACTAGTATCCACAATCTTCCTCTTCTTCCTCTGTCTCTCCCCCAGCTTCTTTATGATTCTGCAAAGCAGCAAGAGCTATGATGCTTGTCAAAAGTGTATGAACTTGTTCCAGTCCTATAAAGTGATGGAAATATAACAAAGTTAACAAAGCATGTTAATGAGAATAACAAAAGCTGGAATAGCTTTGCAAAACTAGCACCATGACACCTTTTTTTTTTGGAAAAATTACTATTCACATAAAAAGAAAAAAGATTGTACAAAATACGAGGGGCATACCCCAAGAAGAGTACTTAGTACTCACAAGTCCAAAAGGAGGAAAAACGAAGCCCAAGGCTTCAAACAAAAAGCGAGATATGGAGCCAAAAGGCCCAAACAAAAAAGAAAAGGCGCGTAGGCCCAATAACGACCGCAACAAAGCTAACATTCCCAAGACAATGCAACAAAAGGGCGTATGTGCCCAATTAAACAAAACAAAACTCAAAAAACCAACTAATAACGAAGGCCCCATATAGCACGAAGCTGAGGAGTGATCACATACTTGGCCTCAATGGTAAGAAGCCGAGAGCGGACCAATGCAAAAATCTCATCAATCACCTGACGACGAGTCCGATGTCGCTGCTGATACACACGATCATTCCTCTCATACCATAGAAAATAAACTGTAGCAGAGAAAACCAAACGTGCAAGGATATGCCCAAAATTCTTCCTGCCTTGAAGATGAAGAGAAGCCCAATGAAGTAGAGAGAGCCAACCAGAAGATGGCCAAACAATAAGATTCTTAGCTGAAATCTCCCCTCATACAGAAGACGAGAAAGGACAGCTGAAGAAAAGATGCTCGTGCGTCTCATTTACTGAAGCACAGAGAACACAGCCTGAAGAAGATAACATGCCATGACTTCGTAGTCGATCCATAGTACGAAGACGGCCCAATGAGGCAAGCCAAAGTATAAAGGAATGCCTTGGAATATGGCCAGGGAACCACAGATGATGATAAAAGGAGTTTACCGAGCGTCTACTCCGTAATAATTCCCACACTGAGGTAATAGAGAAAATACCAGAGGTGTGGCCCTTCCAAACAATATGGTCAAGAGTCCCCATCATAGGTCGGATGCGGATAGAGTCCCAAACCGTCTGAGGTCCGGTCCACCTTTAGGAAAAGCCCAATCTCCATCCTGAATGATAGCTGAGACCTTTGCATCTGAGGGAAGACCTGTAGATGAAAGAGTCCTGAATGAAAACAAATCACAAAGACGCCCCTACGGTAACCAGTAATCCTGCCAAAGTGAGGTATCACGTCCATCTCCAATAGAAGAGACAAATTTACCCCTGCACCAATCCCGACTCTGTAAAATCTTCCTCCAAGACCAGGAGGCTCCAGAAGTAACCCGAACCTGCCAAAACGAGCGACCCCGAAGGAGTACCTTATGAACCCAAAAAGACCATGTGGAAGACTGGTCAGAAAGAAGTCTCCAAACATGCTTCAAAATAGCAGCACGATTCCACTCCTTCACTCGCTTGATTCCTAAACCCCCTTCTTTCAATGGATAGCAAATCGAATCCCAAGCTACTTTGGCCCCAAAATGAGACAAAGAGGTTCCTTTCCACAAGAAAGTAGCCAGAATACCCTCGATCTTCTGTACCACAGCTGCCGATAAAATAAACATAGATGACCAATAGACCTGGATGGAAAATAGTACCGACTTAATCAACTGGAGACGGCCAGCATAAGTCAGCACAGCAGATGTCCACAATCTGACCCTCGAGAGAATCCGCTCTATCAAAGGAGCACAGTCTGAAAGGCGTAATCTGGTACTAATCAGTGGCACCCCCAAATATCGGACTGGCAAACTCCCCACTTGAAAACCCAAGATGGACTGCAACACTGTACGATCCTCATCATTGACTCCAGATAAGAAGACATGACTCTTGGCCGAATTCATAACTAAACCAGAGAGCTCTGTAAACTCCTGCAAAGCATCATGAACTACCCTAACAGAGCCCACATCTGCCCTGCAAAAAACCATCAGATCATTTGCAAAATAGAGATGAGTAAGAGAAATCTGCTGGCATCTCCAATGGTATCGAAATCCAGGCCGCTGAGAAGCCTCCCGAAGAATACCACTCAAACCCTCCATGGCCAACACAAAAAGGTATGGCGACAACGGATCACCCTGTCGAACACCTCTGAAAGTGGGAAAGAAACCATGAAGCTCTCCATTTAAAGCGACCGAGAAGTGAGCAGAAGACATGCATGTCGCAATCCATCGGACCATACACTCTGGGATACCAATCGTCCTTAATCCCAAAATGATGAAATCCCAACTGACAGTATCAAAAGCTTTACGAATATCCACCTTTAATGTGCACCGGGGAGGCGAATACCCAAGGTGGTAATTATGCATAAGCTCTTGTGTTAATAGAATGGCATCAGAGATCCTCCGACCTGGGACAAAAGCTGACTGCGAACTCTCAACTACATCAGGTAACACTGCTTTGAACCGGTTTACAATCACTTTAGAGATGCACTTGTAAAGAACGTTGCAACATGAGATTGGTCGAAAGTCACTCATAGTCCGAGGAGTCTCAACCTTGGGGACCAAGGCAATCCGAGTGGCATTAACACACTTCGGCATCCGACAAGTTGCAAAGAAGTAGCGCACCGCAGCCATAAACTCAACACTAATAATGTCCCAAGCCCGTTTAAAGAACAGAGAAGTGTACCCATCCGGTCCTGGAGCTTTATCATCGGGAATCGAGAATAAAGCTGACCTGATCTCATTATCAGTAATAGGGCACACTAAAGAAGCCAGCATCTCCGTAGAAACTCTGCCAGAGAAAAATCGAGAAGCATCTACAAGAGAAGGGCGAGGAGGAGCTGTAAGCAATTTCTGGAAATACCTCACAGCTAGATGACCTAAGTCGCCTCTATCTGTAACAATGGTGCCAACCTCATCCTCAAGCTGACGAATCCGATTCCTGACTTGTCTATGGATCAGAGACTTGTGAAAGAATTTAGTATTCTGATCCCCCTGAGAGAGCCATTGGATCCTAGACCTCTGCCGAAAGAAAGCCTCTTCATCCCTGCACAACTGAAAATACTGCTTAGCAAAATCCCTCTCAGCCAAAATACACTCTGGGGAAGAAGGGCTCTCATCCAGAGCAGCCTGAGCTACTGCCCACTGAGCCCTAACCTCACTGACCCTACTAGAGATGTGACTAGAGGCCTTGGCATGCAAAGTCTTAAACTCCCGTTTCAACAACCCCAATTTCTGTGTAACTCGAAACAAAGGATCCCCGTCCACAAGCGTAGACCATACTTTTTGAACAATCTCCAAAAAATCCTCTCGGTCAACCCAAAAGTTTAAAAATTTAAAAGGACTGGAGGTCTGCCTACGTTGATCTCCAAACCTGATGACCAAAGCACTGTGATCAGAAACATCCCGTGGAAGAATCTCAGAAGTTGTGTTTGGCCAAGTCAAGAACCAAGAAGCGCTACCGAAACTCCAATCAAGAGTCTGGAGAATAGTACCCTCTCCCTGCTGCCCATTATGCCAAGTATACCGGAGTCCAAGAGATGGAACTCTGATCAATGCTGCATCATGTATACACTGACCAAAATCATCCATATAACCACGCCAAGCCTGATCCCCTCCAACTCTATCCGACGAGCGTAAAATCGCATTAAAATCACCCAATGCCAACCAAGGTAAGTCACCAAAATCCCTGGACTGAGCTCTGATACAGTCCCATAACTGTCGACGGACACCCGGATCATTAGAACCATAAACAAATAGCAAACCAAAAGAAACCCCATCAGATAATCTGGTAGCCCGACAAACAATTCACTGTGAAGAAAGCTGCAGATCACTCAACCTATACAATGTAGGGTCCCAACACACCAAAACTCGGCAAGCAATTGACTCAGTGGCATTGGATGAAAACTTCCAAGAAGGACAAATACCCGAAACCATTGAAGCAAGGTGTCGTTGATCAACCTTAGTCTCTAAGAGACCAATCAAACCTAAAGAATACTTAGAAATCTAATTTCTAACTGCCCGCTGCGAAGAGAAGCCATTAAGGCCTCTAATATTCCAACTTCCTATCATAGGAAACTGGAAATAACTCATGACTGAAAAAAGAAATCATTTGGGGCGCACGCCTCCTTTGCCCCCATTGCCACCCTTTTTACTCTGGACCTTTTTACCCTGACCAACAGGAGGAATATGAATAGAGTTAGATCGTCGACTATCCAAAGGCTCCGTAAGGGTTTTTGGAGAACCCGGAGCAATAACCTTCTCTTGAGGAGCAATCCTTGAAGAATCAGGTAAAGTAGCTACAGGGCTATCAGGGCACTTCAGAATTTGATCCTGGTGAGTCTTAATAGGAGATAGTGAATCGGGATCAGAATCTGACTCAAAACTCGAACCATGGGTAGCAATCTGGCCTAGTTTAGTAAAGATCCTTTCCATCGAATCTGCCCCGGTAGTTATTGGATTTGAAGTCAATAGTGCAAGAGGTCCAGCTGGTGTGGAGTCAGTAACAATACCTTTACCCTTGTCTCTTAGAGCTGGGGTTATATCTTCAGCACTAATCTGATCTTGGCTAGGCTCAATATGAACAGCTGCTGCAACAACAGGGTCAGCAGTCTTCCCCTTATCTCTCAAGATGAGGGCTGTAGTAGTAACTGAGGCCTCAGCCTCTGTACGAGCAGAAGTTGCAACAGGTATCGGACAAGTATGGCCAAACAAACAACACTTGGGACATCGTTTTGGCTTCCATTCATATTCTACCCTGATCTTGATCGGTTCAGAAGAAAGCTTACACCGGATCTCAAAGTCTTGCACTGGAGCATGCTCCGCATCTATCTCAACACAGACTCTGGCATAGGATAACCTAGTGTGCTCATAAGTCATCCTGTCACATGATAAAGGTCGACCAACCATACTAGAAATAGCACTGAGTGCTTTGGTTGACCACAATGGAAATGGTAGTCCATATAACCGAATCCAGATTGGAATCCTGGAAATCCTGCTCTGATCAAAAGAGAAATGAGGATTCCATTGTTGAAGAATGATGTGCTTCCCACCAAACATCCAGGGTCCTCTCTCTAAAATATCCTGCACCTCCTCCACTGTTCTAAATCTGAAAATTAAGAATCCCGTCCCAGTAGAGCGGACATCCTCTAAACCACTAGATTGCCATGCACGCATCGCAATGGAATGTGCAGCATGAAAAGGCATAGTACACCCAGGAAAAAAACCCACGATACAGCGCAACCAATCAGCCCCCGCATCATCAACCAGCTCATCAGGGAGCTCAAGGATTGAACCCGGGTCCTTCCGGGCTATCGAGTCAAGGCAAAATCTAGTACTGGCCTCAGTAACCCGAATCCTATCAGCCCAAGAACCGAGTGGTTTGGGTAAGGGTTGTTTGAGGGTGGTGTTTCGGGCAGGTGGGTGTGTTTGAGTGGCACGAGGCGGGCGTTGGGTCTGGTTCTGTTTGTTAGGGGCGGAGGTGGCCATAGTAGGGATGGTGTAGTGTAGGCTAGAAAATGTGTGGTGAAAATAGTGGGTAACCTCAACCGGAAGCAATAAACCAAAATTAACTCCAAAACTCCAAAATACCAACCAACAATCAATTCAACCAAATATCTCCAAATCAGTCAATTCAACCAAAGTATCCAACCGACAATCCAAATAACCAGACGCATGCAGAAAAGCAAGTTCACAACAGTTCAAGAACAAATTAAAGAAGATAATGTGAAATTGCGATATAGGGTGTGCATACCGGTCACCAAAACGGGCATGAAAAAAGAACCAGTGAATAGTTTCTGTTGATGTTGCTCCTTGGATTTGATTATCCGCAAGGAATTTGGGTGTCCGCGAAGAAGCAAATATGCATGTAATAGGCTGAGGAGCAACCTGGAAGAATCGATGAATAGTGTTTGCGGATGAACAGTACTGCCGCCATCAGGAATAGTATCTCCGAAAATATAAATGCGATTTCAGGGATAAATACTGGGAATCCGACGATACTACAGAAGGGAAACCTGATCGACGCCTCTTGATCTACACTTTGGTACCGGAGGTGACGACCCACTCGCCGTCGAATAGAAAAGCGGCGGTGAATAGTAGATTAAAAACTCCGTGGACGGGGCTGAAGACGGTCGAAACAGATTTCGGTGCTGAAGAAAGATTTGCAGAACGGGCCGAGCTGAAGCTGACCATGCTGGCAGTGACTATTCACTCGCCACTCTGCCGCCGTGAATAGTGAAAACTGATATCCTTTTTCTGTAGGTTTGAACGTTTTTCGTTCGAAATCTCGAAAGGCTCAAGAAGGAAAGTTTGATTAGCGTGTTTCGATCTACAATATGTGTGAATCTCAAAGCGTAAACTCTATTTATGAAGCACCATGACACCTTTAAACTCTATTTATGAAGTACATCCAGTAGTGTATGAACCATATTTAGTTGTGTATGAACCTGGAGGATTGGTAGCATAGAGGGAGCCATGACAGAGGAGAGGGCTAGTAGAGATTTCTATGCATGAACACTGGCAGGTGGAGCTCTAGAAGACTGATAGTCGTCGCTGGAAGTGGAGCTGAAAGTGGCGACTACAGATGGTCACTAGAGAAAGAAGTAGATTTTAGGGTTCTCTCAATTTCCTAATTCAAATTTCAATTACATATCAGGGTTAGAAATTTGGGAAATTTTCATTTTTATATGACTAATTTAGTAAGGTAATGTCTACAATAATAAGGTGCATAAAACCAATGAAATAATAACATGTGGCAATTTTTTTTTTAAAAATTCCTCATTGGGTCGGCTTAGGTCAGGTTAAAGTGAACAAACTCGATTGACAACCGATTGCTAGAAACCTGAATTATTTAACCCGATTTCAAGTTTTTTAATGAAGCTAACCTGATGATGACTCGACAAACCTGAAGTAACCCAATTAGGTTGGGTCGGGTAATTTTGAACACCCCTACCCAGATTCCAATCACTTTTACTATTTCTTATGTTTTCTTTCTTGCTCTATTCTCTCCTCCATTGCTTCCTCAATTCCTTTCCCATCACTTTTCTCTCGTTCCATTCTCTCCCTCATTGCTCTCATTGCTTCCTCAATTCCTTTCCTAGCTCTTTTCTCTTGCTCTATTCTTTCCTTTTCAACCTTATTTGTCTTTTCAATATCTTTAATGGAATTCAACACTTGTTGTTTAGTCAAATCAGAGTAATCATGTAGACTATGTTTCGTTGTTGTTTTGGATAAGGGATTTTGCCACTATCAATAAGGTTTTGGATCTTGTGGTGAAGACAAGTGCAATCATCGGTCTTATGACTAGTCACTTGGTGGAAATCACATTTGTCATGTTGCTTCCAATTCCTTAGTAATGGATTTGGAAGGTCTCTTGGTGGCAATGGCTGCAAGAACCTTTTGGCTCTTAACTTAGCAAAGATCTTGGAAAAAGGATGCCTCAATTGACTAAACTTCCATTGTTGAGTGATTGCCTTCACCTTAACATTCTTGGTGCCAAATCTATTGACTTGATTAAAGCTCACTGTGTTCCTCTTTGGGAAGCTTTTCTTTTGTTAAGCTTCTACATGTTCAATTTGGGCACTTGAATCATATAAATCTTCAAAGGTTTTGATGGGGATACCAAAGAGTCTCTTGCTAATGGTAGAGTGTCCACCATTGATTGCCATCTTCACTTGGTCTTTTTTCGCCAGTTGATTCACCATTCTAGCTACTTTGGCCCTCTATTGAGTTAAGTATTAATAATATGTCTCATTATCTTTTGATAAGTGGCTTCTAAATCCTATTAGGTCACCTCCATCTGAATGTTGTGTTTGTATTGGTCTACGAATCTCTCTACCAACTTATTCCAATCTTTTTTCTTTCTTCCTTCCTAAATTTGATATATCATCCCATGGCTTCACCATCAAGGTAATAGACAAGCATCTTCAAAATCAACTCTTTGAAAAGTCGAGTGGTCCCTATCACAGTCATATATTTTGATTAGGAAAGATTTAGGGTCTCCCTTCCCAATAAACTTTGTTAAGTCTGTCATCTTGAATTTTGGTGGGAGACAACAATCTTTGGCCAATTTTATATCTTCCAAATCTCACAGGCTTTTGACTCCTTTCTTTTTCACTAAATTGCATATCCTCCAAATCTTACAAGCTTTTGACTTCTTTCTTTTTCACTAAGGATTGAAGTCTCTCCATGTCCTTGGCCAACCTCCTTATGGCCTCTGTTTGCTTTTCTTCCTTTGCTCATTCGCACTTCTCTTCATCAAAGAAGCCTTTTCCATTGTTACCTTCGCTGCTGTTTCCATGGACGGTGTTGTGGCTGTGCTGAGATCCCAAGCCATTAGGATTCTTAATATGTGGGTTTTCAAAGGTGTTCCTAGTACTATTTTGTCGTGAATCTAGTGAACATTTCCATCGTTTGTTTTATCCATTGGTTCATATTTTCCGTGTTCTCATCCATTTTTTGAAGTCTTTCTTCTGGGTCTGCTATGTCTGCTAAAGCCTCAACCCCTTCAAGGCTTCCTCTTCTTTTGGCCCAAGCTATTGTGGCTACAAGATAAAATTGTTAGCATGATACGTCTATGCATTTATGCATGAATGTAATGAATGCTTAGACAATATCATAACACTCAAACAAATATAGTAGTACAACCTCCCAATCTTATTCCATCCACACATGGTATAGTGTTTGTCTCCAAGATTATTGGCCTTAATCCCAAAAACATCATCTTGGGAGGTAGGATTTGATGTAAAGCTCTTTCTAGTCCTAAGATTGACATGACTCTCTTCATTACTAAGTGGCTATGAAACTTGTTGTTGGCAATCACTTTGATTACCCATATCCTCAATCTACATCTCATGATGTCCAAGCACTATCTAAGCCATATGCAAACATCATGCAATCTAGATTGGTGGCTTTTAAGTAAATAGGTAGTGTTAACAAGAATTTTGTAATTTGTAGATCGTGCACAATTTTTATGCGAACAATGTGCAACTGCCTGGATCTTTAGTAATGAATGCATGAAAACTGATCTCAAATTTTCATGGATTTAGTTAATTAATCAGGTTTTTGGTTGCACATTGTTCATATATGGCACAGACGATCAGCAGATAATGTTGATCTGGTTTTGAAAGTTCATGCCCATGTTAAATAAGATATTCTGGTAATCCCAAAGGAAATCAATTAGATTGACTATATGGGCTGAGTCAAAATGGTTCGATGGTCTGGGCTCATTTGAGTGAGAGATACCCTCTTGGGTCGGCCTCTTTTTATACCGTCAAAATAGTACATGCTCAAAGGTGGTGACACCATTATGAGTCATCCAAGGCTTGAGTGGAGCACGAGGACTTTTATACTGATGCCACGTGACTAGAAAAAAGGTAGTTGTGCTTTGTGTGTGAAAAAGTGTAGTGGGGCAAAAGTCAACAATTTATAGAAGAAAACTGTTAAACTCGATATTTCCAATTGGAATCAACTTCTCTCTTGTTCCCAGTGGAGTCAACACTGTGAGTGGGACTTCTATCCATTTTGAGAATCAATTGCCACAACCACCTTGTAACTCTTCCTCATATGTCACACTTCTGAACCCCCTCGTTTCTCATATGATTCACAGGGTGATTGGGGCAACCTTAGTTGAAGCACCAAATTGGCTCTACTTGACAACTTTTTGAAGCAAGTGGTCTCCCCAGATTGGACATTCCTTTTCCAAATAAAACATTGCTCCCACAAAACTGTTGTGCACTGTAAGATCATGTTCTTCACTTTAATTGCTAAGGAAGTTTACCTCTTTGTGTAGAATTTGTTGTTATCAAGTGACTTTGCTTGTTTGTACTCTAACATATCAAGCACAATGTGCATGGCACAAAAAGTGCCCAATCATCAGCAAAGTGCCAACGTAGGATGCTATAGATTCTGAATGCACTTTGTTGATCCACACACATCTCTCATCTCTATTTTCCAACTTTTGTTGGAACTCAGCATATCGGCCACAATGAATCACATGCTCATATCCTCTGACTTTTAATAATCCTTCATCAATGAGGAAACAAAACATACCGACACTCGATGAGTTAAAATGTGACTTGTGTATCAATTCAATTTACATGGGCTCCTCAAAGATCCCTTAGATTCATTAGCTCAAAGGGAATACGTTGACATTGTGATTGTTTAGAACTTCAATTTCGATGTCGGCATCTACTATTCACCTCGTTTTGCATGCATAACCAAGAAAAATTCCTCCCTAGCTATTTTTCCATCCATTTCAACCCACTTTCTCCCAAATTTTACACATATAACCCCCACTTTCAATCATTTTAAACCCATTTCCTTTGAAAACTTCACATATACAACCTTGTTTTCAATCGATTTTTAAATGACTGACCACCAATTCTTAGTATTTAATAAAGTTTGAGGGCAAATCACCACATTTCTACTATCATATTCATCATTTATGTTCTTTTATTTGTGTTTGATGTGGAGATTAGGTGAATATGGTCAAGTGGTGGTGGATCGATATTGCTCGATGGGAAACCACCATTCTAACATGTTCCTCTTTTAGTATTCCACCATTTATTTTGTTGCATTTTACTTTTATCACCTTTATTTTATATTTATTTTGATCCTTTTAATTACCATTTGTTTATTTATATTCTTTACTTTATCGCGATTTACTTTTATCACACTTTCTACTCATGGCCATTTACTTTTGTCACACTCTTTATTTATCACCATTTACTTTTGTCGTATTTTACTTATTGTAATTTAAATTTATCACATTTTATTCTGTTTTTGCTATTGTTATTATGGATGACGCAATATCATAGGTGGCCATCGCTTTCTCTACCATTTAAAAGATACCATTCAAACCATGAATGGTTATCCAAATCACGCTTATGAACACTATTTAGTCCATGAATAGTTGTTCATTTTAAGTCTCAATCTGTCGACATGTAAAGGACGCCATTTATCCCAGAAATAGGTGTCCTAGTCCTTCTTTGATCAAACAATCAGCAATATCACTGGATTCATAGGTGACATTAGTTTATCACTTTATTTCTTTTTTCATATTCCTTGTTTCATTTTCGTATTTATTTTATCACCCTTCTAACCTTCGTTTCTATAATTGCTTTACTCTTGAATTCTATTTTGTGTTTTTTGAGATTACATGATGTTAGTTGAACCGGGTAGACTCACATTAATGGTGAGGAACTCGTTTTGGAGGAGGACCTAAGGCATTGATTGAAAAGGTTAGGCTCATAGTTGGTGGTGAGATACTAGATTTTGTGGAGATTGATGTTGGGAGTAGGGCACTTCGAAGATAGATGAAGCCACAATGCTTGGTGCGGATCCTTCTTCCAATGGTTGGGCTCGTTGGCTCGTTGAGCTCGGTGTGATGAATAGAAGTGCTCATTCGCTTTTTCAAGTTTTATCGTATTTCTTCTGTATTAACTTATGATGCAATCCCTCTCCTGTTTTCCGCATGTTTGCATATTTTTGAACTTTATTTCCTTCCTATTACACAAAATCTGCAAGCATATAGAATTGTAACAGTAATAAAGTGATAAATAGAGTATCGTTCCAACAAGGATTATGTTACTAACTAGCAAACCATAGATAACTCTTGTTTTGTTTGAATAATGATTAATTAATGATAAATTAATGAGAAAATAAACTAAACTAACAACTGAAGGAAGAAAACAATGATAAAGAGGAAAATAACGAAGTATAAAAGCTCTAGGGTTTTAGATTTCACCAAGATTAATTAATTTACTAATCCAATCGTTTAATGTTTATTCCTATGTTGCCAACCAATTTCACTAAATTAATTGTTATTCTTTCTCAAGCAATAACAATGTATATTAATAGGTTAAAATCACATCTCTGTTTCATCTAACTCACTATTAATTTCCATTAAACATAAGAAATCACATAAGCCTACACAAATCACATTCATATCTCTATCTCATATGATTTATGGCAATTCATTCAATAGCAGAAACAATTATTACTTCTTAATCTCAAATTGAATCCCAAAATCATGTAAAAGTTGTGCAGGCTTTCATAAGAATTAAGCATAGAATGAATAACTCAACATAATATGGAATAAAGCATTAATAGAATGAGATTAAAAGAATCCAAACATTATAATCTGGCTACATCTTAGCCCTAGAAAAGAAAACTAGTTCATAACTAAACTAAACAAAATACAAATCATAATTCCAAACATTAACACAAGGAGAAAAGAAAGAAAAACTAGTTTGTAGCTGAAGAAATCTTGCTCCTAGCCATCCTCCTAGGCCTCCTTAGCCCCTTGGAACTCCTAAACATGTTTAATGATGTCGTATTTATAGGTGTAGAGTTTTGGCATCTAAATTCTATAGGGAAAAGGAATGCAAAATTTTTAGATTCGATGCTGAGGGCATGCCAGTGGACTTATATGGCATCGCCATACTTTTGGCCTGAAATCGAAGTTTCAAATTTGTACTGGCAAGGGCTCGCCATACTTTTTGATTTGAAGCTCTGTTTTAGCTTTTTAGCATTTTTAGCCATGTGCTACGTTAACTCTTTGGGCCATAATTTTTAGTACACAACTCGGATTCATGTGTTAGCCCTAAGGCTACATGATAATTTTGATGATAACAATACACATTGATTAATTGTGATTTACTAACATGTTTATTTTTGTGCAAGAGTAAGATCATTGAAATAATTTTAAAATCAAGAAGAGGCTTATTAAATGAAGTGTTGAAGCTAAGGAGAAGACTACATGTTAAAGGCACCAAAGTTTAAGAACAAGGATTGACTCAAGGAATGTGATACATGAGCAATGTTCAATCAATTGGCCATATATATCTCTACAAATATCCAAATGATGTGATTCTTAAGCCTTTGAAAAGCTTACTCAATTTATAACATTTCATATGTTTTAAAGAAATTCAAATTTCAAGTGCAAGGTTGTCCAAATCATCATTGCAAGTTGAAAGACAAATGGAAGCAGCTGACATGAGCACCGAATACTCTTTTGGACATATCTTGAGCTAGAAAAATCAAAATGATTTGATTCTTATGGAATTGGAAAGAGGACTTAATGAAGCACATTTCATATGTTTTGAAGAAATTCAAATTTCAAATGGAAGGCCGACATAATTGACATGCAATTTGGTGGACTGACACAGAGAAGAAAAATCAACTCACATGAGCATCGAATGATGTTTTAGCCATATCTTAAGATAGAGATATCGAAATGCTTTTATTCTTAATGTTTTGGAAAGCTTATTCAAATATGAAGATCTTTCATGTTTTGAAGAAATTCAAATTTCAAACAGAAAGCTGACAGAATTATCATTCAATTTGGTGGACTGACACAAGAAAGAAAAATCAAGTCACATGAGCACTGAATGGTATTTTGGCCATATCTTGAGTTACAGATATCCAAATGACTTGGTTCTTGATGCGTTGGAAAGCTTATTCAAATGTGCAGATCTTTTATGTTTTGAATATTTTCAAATTTCAAACGGAAAATTGACAAAAATGGCAGACAAAATTACGATTTTTATGGTGGGCAGAAAATTTGGAGATGGTGTCTTCACTTGATTAAGTTAATCTCATTTGCCTATAAAAGGAGCCATTCTCCCATGCATTCAACAAGTGCAAGAGAAGCATTTTAACAAGCAAAAAGCAAGAGAAATATCAAGTCTAGAGAGCTTTTATATTATTTATCTACTCTTTGAAGAGAGTTATACTTTTTTTGTAAAAATTATCTTTGTTCTTGTATTGTGGTGAGAGTGAGATATTATTGTAAAGGATAATAGTTATCCTTGAGAGAACTCTTGTTGTGTGTTATCAAGAGTTGAAGGAAGTTGCCTTGGTGAGGTTGTTCATCAAGAAGAACTTTGGTGTGGTGTTATCAAGGGTTGAAGGAAGTTGCCTTGGTGAGGTTGTCCATCAAGAAGAACTCTTGGTGTGGTGTTATCAAGAGTTGAAGGAAGTTGCCTTGGTGAGGTTGTTCATCAAGAAGAACTCTTGGCATGGTGTTATCAAGAGTTGAAAGAAAAAGTCTTGGTGAGGTTGTTCATCAAGCAAGTTGTAAAGATTTCTACAACTTAGTGAAAAGCTTAGCTCGTGGAGCTAGGAGCCCGTGACGTAGGCAAGGTTTGCCGAACCAGGTAAATTGAGTTTGCACTCTCTCTATCCCTATCTCTTTATATTTACTTGCACTTGTGATTGTTCTTTATTGCCATTCTCTTGATTGCATTCCTTTGATAAATTTCTAATTTCATTTCTCTTTCACCTTTATTTTCAAGAAGAGTGAACTAATTTTGATCTTCAAGAAAAGTTTTCTAAATCCGTTTTGATAATAAAACCCAATTCACCCCCCTCTTGGGTTCGCCATACCTGGGTCACAACGTGGTATTCGGCTAAGGTTGCTCAATTTGTTCAACTAATCGATTCAGTTGAGCTATGGCAATTTTAATTCAACTTATATGTTGGGGATTTCTATCTCTAACTCTATTTTTATGGAAGTGATTACTCTTATTGGAAAAATAGAATGAGTATTTTCTTGAAATCTTTTGATTATAATTTGTGGTCTATTGTTTTGGAAGGACCTTTTGTTCCTACCAAAATTGAAAATGGGGAAAGCATGCTTAAAGAACCTAAAAAGTTTTGTGAAGATGATAAAAAGAAATTGAGTTTGAATACTAAAGCTATGAATGTGTTTGTCATAGAATATCCTACTTGTTCTACGGCACAAGAAATATGGCACACACGTGAAATAACTCATGAAGGAACTAGTCAAGTTAAAGAATCCAAAATTAGTATGCTAGTTCATAGTTATGAGCTTTTGAAGATGAAATCGGATGAATCAATTTCTGAAATGTTTACTAGATTTACGGATATTATTAATAGTTTGAAATCTCTTGGTAAATCTTATTCTAATGTTGAAATGGTGATAAAGATTCTTAGGTGTTACCAAAATCTTGGGAGCCAAAGGTGACGGCAATTCAAGAAGCAAAGGACCTCACCAAACTACCATTAGAAGAACTTATGGGTTCTCTCATGACTCATGAAATCACCTGAAGGAGAATGAAGAAGATTTCAAGAAAAAGAAAAATATCGCTTTCAAATCTTCAACAAAAGAAGATGATGAGTCCAACGATGAAGGAGATGATGAAGATCTTGCATTTATTACAAGAAAGCTAAAAAAGGATGATTAGAAGAAACCAAGGATTCAAGAAGAATTCTAGAAGGGAGTACAAAGGGCAAAGCTCAACGCAAGATAAGAAAAATGATCAAGTCATTTGCTATGAGTGCAAGAAACCGGGACATGTAAAGATGGATTGTCCTTACTTCAAGAGTCAAAACAAGAAATCCAAGCAATGAAAGCCACAAATTGGGATGATAGTGAAGCTAGCTCCACCGAAGAAGAAGATTGCGAAGTGGCAAAAATCGGGCTTATGCTTAAGTGAAGATGAGGTAAGTATTCGAAGACTATGATCCTAAACTTTCATTAGGATGAATTACTTGAAGCATTCCAAAATTTACATGTGCAAGTTGATAAGCAAAATTCAAAAATTAATGCTTTCAAAAGGAAGTCAAAAATCATGTTATCTCAATTAGAAGAGGTGGTAGAAATAAATGAAGCTTTAGAAAATGAAAATGAAATTTTAAAGCAAAAAGATTTTGAGAGTTTGGAAAGTCAAATACATTTATTAAAAACTGAAAATGGCATTTTAAAACAAAAGGATTTTGATAAATTGGAGAAGCAAAATGCTAGTTTGAAAAAGGAAAATAATGACTTAAGAAATATTGTTGATAGTTTTACAAAAAGCACAAAAAATTTGAATTCTATGTTACAAAATTAAAGGTGTATTTTTGATAAAAGAGGGTTAGGATATAAAACTCATAAAACTCAAAACTATTTTAAAACTATTTTGTTAATGCATCTTCTAGGAATATTCCTAATCATTCAGGACTTTATTGTGGAGAAAAGGACACAAAGGATTCTTGCTATATTAAGAGAAATCTATTTGAAAAAATATGGGGTTCCAAAAAGTACCATAACAACCCCCAAGGACCCAAGAACTTCTGGGTACCAAAAAAAGTACTCTTTTGAAATGTTGATTATAGAGACAACAGTGGCAAACACCAAGTGGTACTTAGATAGGGATGCTCCAAGCATATGACCGGAGATGCCTCTAAGTCTCAAGATTAATCATGAAGAAAGCAGGAGTATTATGTGACCTTCGGTGATAATGCCAAAGGAGGGGTAATCGGACATGGTGATATTGGTAACCCTTCTTCACCTATTATTAAAGATGTTTTGCTTGTTCATGGTTTGAAACATGATTTGATTAGCAGTAGTCAATTATGTGATAAGGGATATTTTGTTGCTTTTGAGCCTAATAGATGTGTGATTAAGGATGTTAGTAACAATAAGACATTATTTGTTGGTAATAGATGTGGTAATATTTATACAATTGATATTGATGTTAATGATCATGTAGAAAATTGTTTCATTGTTGATCATGATGCTTGGTTATGGCATAGAAGATTAGGTGATGCTAGCATGGACACAATTTCAAAATTTCTAAAAATGATTTAGTTGATGGTCTTCCAAAAATAAAATTTGAAAAGGATAAGATTTGTGATGCTTGTCAATTTGGAAAACAAGTGAGAACTTCTTTTAAACAAAAGAAATTTATTTCAACAAATAAAACTCTACAATTACTTCATTTGGATTTATTTGGACCATCAAGAACTCAAAACCTTGGTGGAAAGTATTATGTTTTTGTTATTGTGGATGATTATTCAAGATTCACTTGGGTATTATTCTTGAAAACTAAAAATGAGGCCATACAAGCTTTTTCAAAATTTGCAAAAAGAGTCCAAAATCAAAAAGGATATTCTATTGTGTCCATTAGGAGTGATCATGGTGGTGAAGTAGACAATATTGCATTTGAAAATCTTTGTGATGAAAATGGTTTTGAGCATAATTTTTCCTCACCTAGAACTCCACAACAAAATGGTGTTGTTGAGAGGAAAAATAGGACTATCCAAGAAATGGTTAGGACCATGTTACTTGAAAATAATTTGTCAAAATATTTTTGGGCCGAAGCCGTTAATATTGCATGCTTTATAATCAATAGAGTCCATATTAGAGCTTTAATAAAGAAAACTCCTTATGAACTTTGGAAAGGAAGAAAACCTAACATTGGATTTTTTTAAAGTTTTTGGATGTAAATGTTTTATTTTAAACACCAAGGATAACCTTGGAAAATTGATGCAAAAGCCGATGTTGGAATTTTTGTTGGCTACTCCAACCATAGTAAAGCATATAGAGTTTTTAACAAAAAGACTCTTACTATTGAAGAATCTATGCATGTTGAATTTGATGAAACTAATGTTATTTCTTCAAAGAATTTAAATGATGATATTGTTGAGGTAGAAAGGCAAATCAAGGAATCAAGGCTTGATGAAAAGAGCCAAGATGAATTACAACTTCAACAAGAAAAGCTTGAGGAAGTAAATGATTCTTCCCAAGAATTACCAAAGGAATGGAGGTATGCAAAAGCTCACCCTAAAGATCTCCTTATTGGTGAACCATCACAAGATATGAAAACTAGATCTTCTTTTAAGAACTTTTGTAATCATTTTGGTTTTGTCTCTCAATTTGAACCAAAATCTTTTAAAGAAGCCGAAAATGACGAAAGTTGGATTTTGGCTATACAAGAAGAATTGAATCAATTTGAAAGAAATCAAGTTTGGGAATTAGTCCCTAGACCCAAAAATCATTCTATTATAGGCACTAAATGGATTTTTAGAAATAAAGTAGATGAAAATGGAACCATTATTAGAAACAAAGCTAGACTTGTTGCTCAAGGATACAATCAAGAAGAAGGTATTGATTATAAGGAAACCTTTGCACCGGTTGCTAGATTAGAATCAATTAGAATGTTGTGTGCCTTTGCATGTTATAAAAATTTTACATTATATGAAATGGATGTCAAAAGTGCATTTTTAAATGGTTACATTATGGAGGAAGTATATGTAGAGCAACCTCTTGGTTTTCAAAATCATGATTTTCCAAACCATGTTTTCAAACTCAAAAAAGCACTTTATGGCTTGAAACAAGCACCAAGAGCATGGTATGATAGATTGAGCAAATTTCTCATTGATAATGGTTTCGAAATGAAAAAAGTTGATACTACTCTTTTTGTTAAAACAAAAAATGAGGATTTATTAATTGTTCAAATCTATGTTGATGATATTATATTTGGTGCTACTAATGTCTCTATGTTTGAGGAATTTTCTAAGTGCATGCAACAAGAATTTGAAATGAGCTTAATGGGAGAATTAAATTTCTTTCTTGGACTTCAAATCAAGCAATCAATAGATGGGATCTTCATTAATCAAGCTAAATACACAAGAGATCTTCTCAAGAAGTTTGGCATGGATAATTCAAAGACATATAACACACCTATGGGTACATTAACCAAGCTTGACAAAGATGAGAAAGGAAAAGATGTTGAGGTAACAAAATATCGAGGTTTGATTGGCTCTCTTTTGTATTTAACTGCTAGTAGACCGATATTATGTTTTGTGTGTGTATGTGTGCTAGATTTCAATCTTGTCCAAAGGAATCTCACCTTAAGGCTGTAAAGAGGATATTTTGATATCTTCTTGGTACCATAAATCTAGGTCTTTGGTATCCTAAGTGTGATAATTTTGATCTAATTAGTTATTCCGATGCGGACTTTGCTGGAAGTCTCCTTGATAGAAAGAGCACTAGTGGCTCTTGCCATTTTCTAGGACATGCATTAGTCTCATGGTTTAGTAGAAAACAAAATTCTGTTGCCTTATCAACCGCGGAAGCAGAGTATATTGCAGTAGGAAGTTGTTGTGCACAATCTCTTTGGATGAAACAAATTTTAAAAGATTATGGTGTGGTATTTGATCATATTCCCATCAAATGTACAATACAAGTGCCATCAACATTTCAAAAAATCCAATACAACACTCTAGGACTAAGCATATAGAGATTAGACATCATTTTATTAGAGATCATGTGCAAAAAGGTAATATTTCTTTAGAATTTGTTCCCACCGAAAAACAATTAGCTGATATATTTACTAAACCCCTTAGTCAAGATAGATTTTGCATAATTAGAAGAGAATTAGGCATGGTGGATATATCTTAATTTTTCTTTGATAATTTTTGAATGGTAGCATATGTTAAGGGGGAGAATATATTTAGGAGGAGTAATTAATTTGATTACATCTTTTTGATGATAACAAAAGGGGGAGAAATGGTATGGTTGGATTGCTTGTATTTATAACAATTGCTCTTTGCTCTCTTTTTGTTTATTCTTGATTTCATTTTCATTCTTTATTTTAGATTATATTTTAAAGCAATCAATGGTTTGTCATCATCAAAAAGGGGGAGATTGTTAGCCCTAAGGCTACATGATAATCTTGATGATAACAATACACATTGATTAATTGAGATTTACTAACATGTTTATTTATGTGCAAGAGTAAGATCATTGAAATAATTGTCAAATCAAGAAAAGGCTTATTAAAATGAAGTGTTGAAGCTAAGGAGAAGACTACATGTTAAAGGCACCAAAGTTTAAGAACAAGGTTTGATTTAAGAAATGTGACACATGAGCAATGTTCAATCAATTGGTCATATATTTCTCTAAAAATGTCCAAATGATGTGATTCTTAAGCCTTTAGAAAGCTTACTCAATTTATAACATTTCATATGTTTTAAAGAAATTCAAATTTCAAGTGTAAGGTTGTCCAAATCATCATGCCATTTGAAAGACAAATGGAAGCAGCTGACATGAGCACCGAATACTCCTTTGGACATATCTTGAGCTAGAAAATCAAAATGACTTGATTCTTACGGCATTGGAAAGATAACTTAATGAAGAACATTTCATATGTTTTTAAGAAATTCAAATTTCAAATGGAAGGCTGACATAATTGACATGCAATTCGGTTGACTGACACAGAGATGAAAAATCAACTCATATGAGCACCGAATGATGTTTTTTCCATATCTTGAGATAGACATATCCAAATTCTTTGATTCTTAATGTTTTGGGAAGCTTATTCAAATATTCAGATTTTTATGTTTTGAAGAAATTCAAATTTCAAATAGAAGGCCGGCATAATACACATGCAAGTCGGTGGACTGACACATGAAAGAAAAATCAAGTCACATGAGCACCGAATGGTGTTTTGGCCATATCTTGAGCTACAAATATCCAAATGATTTGATTCTTGATGTGTTGGAAAGCTTATTCAAATGTGCAGATCTTTTATGTTTTGTAGATTTTCAAATTTCAAACGTAACATTGACAAAAATGGCAGAAAAGATTATGGTTGTTATGGTGGGCAGAAAATTTGGAGATGGTGTCTTCACTTGATTAAGTTCATCTCATTTGCCTATAAAAGGAGCCATTCTCCCATGCATTCAACAAGGGCAAGAGAAGCATTTTATCAAGCAAAAAAGCCAAGAGAAATATCAAGTTTATAGAGCTTTTATATTCTTTATCTACTCTTTGAAGAGAGTTGTACTTTTGTTGTAAAAACTTTTCTTTGTTCTTATATTGTGTGAGAGTGAGATCTTCTTGTAAAGGACAAAAGATATCCTTGAGAGAACTCTTTCCTTGGTGAGGTTGTTCATCAAGAAGAACTCTTGGTGTGGTGTTATCAAGAGTTGAAGGAAAAAAGTCTTGGTGAAGTTGTTCATCAAGCAAGTTATAAAGTATTCTACAACTTAGTGGAATGCCTAGCTTGTGGAGGAGCTAGGAGCCCGTGGACGTAGGCAAGATTTGCCGAACCACGTAAATTGAGTTTGCACTCTCTCTATCCCTATACTCTTTACATTTACTTGCAATTGAGATTATTTATTATTGCTATTCTCTTGATTGCATCTTAGACAACTTCTATTTTCATCTTCTTCACTTCTATTCTCAAAAGAAAAAGTGAAATAATTTTTATCTTTCAAGAAAAGTTTTATAAATTCGTTTTGATAAATAAAACCCAATTCACCCCCCCTCTTGGGTTGTCATACCTGGGTCAACACTGTTTTATTTAGTAACAAAACTATGTAGTTTTACCAAAGGGTCCATTTAACCATGACGTGTTCTGTGTTTTGATTGAATATCGAATTTGTATCATTTTTCATATTTCTTCCACTCTAAGCCATACAACAGTTTGCTAGATATTGTATGATTTTGTGAAGTTTGCTTGTTTTTTCACCTTTGATCTCATATTTTATGTATTTGTTAGGCTTTTTAAAGTACTTAAATGTTGGCTTTCTATTTGGGGTCTAGTGGAAAGTTCTAAGTTGGAGTGTAAAAAAGTAAGCATATGAGCCTGAAAGATTGAATACAGAGAATCATAAGAAGATAAAATAAAAGTGGCTTGTAAAAAGTTTTAAATTTGATTGGAAGCATCACTCTTCGTTGCATGTTGCTTATTTGTTTATGTTTTTGACTGAAAAAATCATAATTTTAAGATTACCTAACTTTGATGCATATTTTTGTTTTGTGCACATCTAGGCTATTTTATTTATCCTGCATTACTCTGGAGTCAAATACTTGGGCATCAAAACCTATTACTAAATTTTGAGTATGTATTTTCATTTAACTTGGTAACGTATTTAATCGATTTCTCTCTCAATGAATTTCAGTCAATATTCTTTCAAAGAAAAATAAAGAGGTTGTTGCATCAACTGAGTTGAATACCGGATATTGCTCAGTAAACAATGAGACTGCTCATGATTGCTTGGGATATGATTCATTTAATGGAGCTGCTATGGATCATAAGGTAACTCTCTAACTTGGGCAGTTCTGTCTGTTTTGGCTTCTTGGGGGCTGGGCTTCGGTGGAAGATGCTGATATTGTTGTCATCTTTTCAGTTAAATATCTATTTGGTCTAACCAAGATGGCGTCTATGTTGTCAAGGAAGAATAAATAGGAAATATTTTGAACATAAAAATAGTGAAATCATTTTATTTATTTATTTTATGCATCTGTATATTTCTCTGTGGAAACATTTCTCTCAGCTATCATTTGGCCAGTTGCAAGTAATATTAATTTTGAAATGGTCCTATTATTTTATGCACTGCTATCATAACACGTTATGTAATGCAAGTATTATGGGAGATGTCAAATGTTAGACGATGGAAAAACTATACTATTTGAACTATCAAGATTGCTTTTCATGAATTCCTAAATTTTTGCAGGGTTCTAATGAGGAAGATGCTCATTGTGTGGTGGAAACAATTTTTTCTCTTGCGTTTCACATATCTAAAATCCCAGGAGGGGCATGCGACAGTGGAGGTAGGTGATAAAGTTAGATGTTAGTATGAATTTTATGTTTCTTCACATTTTCTCTTGTTGATGCTTATCAGTAATTCTTATCTAGTTGATTTTTCCAACTTTTTTAGGAGTGGAGACCAGAAATTCCATGACGAAAGTGGGACAGAGTATTCAAGGATTGATATGCTGGATGGTCAAATTGTCAGAGAATCTTCAGAATCCACTTTTGGAGGGGAGAAGAATTACGGTGAGAATACATTGACTTCAATAGAGGTAGCATGTCTAGTCAGGTAATATAGAAGTAGATGGTAATATATAGGCTAAAATTCTGAACTCTATTAACCAAATGCTTCCCGCTTTTGTTCTAATGCAGATTCAGGAGGCAGCCTTTCCTCTGAAGTTTCAGCCATATATCTTGTAATGAAAAACTCAAACCTGGAATGTGTTGATGAGCATGGTCAAGAATCTATGTCAACTGATGCTTGTGTGGATGTGGATGACGAGTATGAAGAAGTTGATGACTTTGATCCTTATTTATTTATAAAGAACTTACCAGACTTGTCATCAGTGGTCCCCGTGCCACGTTTCAGCCTCTGCTATTACCAAAACAGACTCGGAGTTGTCCTCCAACCACACTTGTTTTGGACTTGGATGGTAAGAAAACTTGGGATACTTATTACGGTGCAGACGTTTACGAAAAATGAATTTCACCTTATTTTTTGTTATTGTGCAACCAGATGAAATTTTGACAGTTTCATTAGATTATAATAGACAGATGGGCATTTGTTATTTGCACAATGCATTGGAGATGGTAACATTCCTTTAGTCCCTGATAAGTCTTTGTTGCTGATCATTTCAAGGCAAATTATGGAGGTGATTATTGGGAAACATTAAGTAATCAGCTATATATCAGTTTTTTCTTATCTTTGAGTTTACATGCTCTGACAACCTCTACAGCAGCAGATGGTTGAGACTTCAGTACAAAAAAGAATTACTTTCTGATAGCATGACTTTTTGATGGCAAATATTGTGTTGTTTGATTACAAAAAAGTTTATTTAACATTCCAAAATTGTTATCTTATTTTACTTTCATTGGAAACCTAGGAGTTTTATGAGAAATTTGTTTAATGTGACAAATGATACAGATTATGAATTTCTTAAATTTTTTAAAATACCTATTATATATATATATATATATTAATTTTTTTTAAATACTTGGTGGCTAAAAACTACCAAGTATATTTTTTTTTATTTTTAAACCTATTATACTTGGCGGCCAAAAACCGCCAAGTATATATTTCTTTTAATTTTTAAACCTATTATACTTGGCGGCCAAAAACCGTCAAGTATAGTCAAGTGCATATTTGGCGGGTTGACCGACCGCCAAATTGACTATATTTGATGGTGCCATTGGTGGCGCTTTCAAGACCGCCAAATATATACTTATTTGACGGCCAAAAATCGTCAAATATGAGCATTTTTCTTGTAGTGGAAGTCATTAATCAAAAGTCCATTCGACACTAACACTTGATCAAACTTATCATGCCATTATTTTAGAACTTGTTTTAATCTATATAGGAACTTAACAAGTTTAAAACTTTCTGCTTATTACCTAGGATAACATAACCCTCAAGTTGGCTCATATAAATTTCTTCATCCAAGTTACCATATGAAAATGTAGTCTTAACATCCATTTGATGAACATATAAATTATTAATTACAGCTAAGGCAATCAATTCTTTAATGGATGCAATTCTAGAAACAGGAGCATAAGAGTCAAAATAATCTATGTTTTTCTTTTGTGTCAATCCTTGGAAACAATCTTGCCTTATATTTATCAATTGATCCATCAACCTTCAATTTCTTTTTAAAAATCCATTTGCACCCTATTGTTTTAGTTCTTGGAGGTAAATCAACGATCTCCCAACTATATATGATTGCTTGTAATTGACTCTATCTCACTGTTGAAAACCTCTCTTTAGAATGATGCATCACAAGAAGTCATAGCTTCTTCAAAGGTTTGAGGATCATTGTTTGCTAGAAAGACATAATCATCATCAAAATTGGTGACTATCCTCAATCAATTACTTCTCCTTGGTTCAAAATTTTAACTTTTAGGAGAATCACTCTGTGATTCATTCAAGGGTAAAATTTCTTAGTATTAGGCTTCTTAAAAAAATAGATTCCAAGAAATCGACATTCTTGGATTCTATAACTGTATTTGCTTCAAACAAATTACTAATAGTTTTAAGAACAAAGAATCTATAAGAGGCACTATTCTAGGCATAACCTATAAACATAAAATCAATAGGCTTAATTTGGTCATCACCTACTTCTTTTAGGTTTCAGGTGTCGAGATTTTTGCAAGACACCTCCAAGCTTTAAATTGTTTAACATTAGGTTTATAACCTTTCCATAATTTGTATGATGTCTTACCAATTTTCTTATAAGATATTTTGTTTTGTATATGACAAGCCAAAGGATGGCTTCCCCCCACAAACTATGTGGAGACCCAGAACTTATAAATAGTGCATTCGTCATTTCTTTGAGTGTCTTATTTTTCCTTTCAGCCACTCCATTCGATTCGGGTGAATAAGTAGGTTTTGTTTCATGAATTATTCCATGATTCTCACAAAATTTATTAAAGGAATTTGATTCATATTCACCTCTTCTGTCTATTATTAATTTTTTTTATTAAGTTGATTTCTAATATCTAGATTAAGAACATATCAAATGCTTCATCTTTGCTCTTCAAAAGATATATCTTAGTATATCTAGAGGAATCTTTTATAAAAGTTATGTAAAACCTTTTACCTTTCTAGTCGTAGTATGTGTTAGATCACATAAGTCTTTGTGAATTAAGCTAAGTAGTTTAGTTTCTTTATTAAGAGCAGACATATAAATTCTCTTTGTAGACTTACATTCTACCCAAACATCATATTTTTTCAACATCTGAAAAGTTTAAAGCATATAATAAACTATAATCATACATTTTCTTAATATAAGAAGCATTTACATGACTTAATCTTCCATGTCACAAAACAACAAAGTCAATGATATAAGTAGAAAAAAAAGATGTTCTGTCATTACTAGTCATATTGAGTTCATTAAGCTTAAAGAGTTCACCCTTAACAAAAACCTCATTTTTTGATATTACAATTTTGTCACTTTCAAATGACACTTTTAACCCAGCTTTCCCAAGTACAAACATAGAAACAAGATTATATCTAATATTTGGTACATGCAATACATTCCTTAGTGAGAGGATTTTGCCGAAATTAAGTTTGAGAAGAACTTTTCCTTTGCCTAAAACTGGAGCAAATCATAAGTCACCAAGATAAACTCGTTCTTCTCATTCTCTCATTGGAGTATAATCATAAAATTTTTTTTTGTTGACACATATATATTTGGTAGCTCCAAAATCAATTATCCATTCTTTGTTTTCTGCATCTACCATATTAATTTCTAAGACCACAATAATAGCAATAACTTGTTCTCTTTCAGGCGAATTAGCTTTTGGAGGATTATGGTCTCCTTTATTATTATTATTCTTGTTCAAGTGTCAATACCTGTAGTGGTTGGCATACTGATCAAGTTTTTCACGAATAAAGCATTGTCCTTAGAACTCATTTCCTTGGCCTTTTCAACTTTATCCCCATTTCTATTTTGCTCCTCAAATTCTAATATGAATAATAACATCTTTTAGACTTATTTGTTTTCTCTTATGTTTCATGCTATTTTTATAATCTCTCCAAGAGTCAGGTAATTTTTCAACTAAGCACCCAGCAATAAATGCCTCTTGGAGTTCAATATCTTTAGTTTTAAGATCATTTATTAGTATGTGATAGTTATGTATTTAAGACATCAGATCTTTTTCTTCCATCATTTGTAGTCTAAGAAATTTTCTGTAGTATACTTTTGAGAACCAACATCCTCTATGATATATTTTTTCCTAAGACTCTTCCATATTTCATGTGTAGTTTTATAACTATAGACATATCATACAACTCATCTGAAAGAGTGCTCAATGTGGTGAATCGACAAACCTTACTCATCTTTTTCCATTCTTCCACATTCTTTTCCCACTCTTCCAATGTTTGTGATGCTTCTTCTGTTGGTTTATAAGGTTCTTTAGGGGTGAGATGACTTGCAAGGTTGATTACATCTAATGTGTCAAACACTTTTTTCTTGCCACCTCTTTGAAGCGGCTTCCACTAAAAGGCTCAATTTTTGAGATGTTAGGATGTCATTTTGCAACAACCAAGGTATCCTTCACCCTTGTTAGAGAGTTTTGGTCTTTAAAATCTTGTAAATTAAAAATCAAATCTCAACCAAGATGTTAATGAAACAACCAAAAGTTATCACTCAACCAACTACATAAAGTAACCCAAATACAATCATAGCTTAATGATTGATTGAAGAGCAACTCTAGTAATAGTGTTCTACTATAGTACTAATGAACAAAACCTGCTACAGTGATGATTATTAGTAAATCAGTTACAGTGGTGATAAACAATGAATTTGCTACAGTGATTTTACTATAGTGGTGATGGACAGTGAATTTGCTACAGTGATCATAAAAAGTGATTATCTAACAGTGACTTCACTACAATTGTGATGAACAATAACGTCGATGAATAGTACCTCAATCAATAGTAACATTCGATGAATAGTTTGTTGATGAATAATAACCCAATCAATACCACGGCATGCAATATTGCATTGACTTAAAGACCAAATTCTGCTCCTCAGGAAACTTATTTTGGTGTAATTCAGGTTTACAACAGTTTGACTTTTAGGCTTCAATGGCAATAAACTTTTTGTTAATGTGCACGCCTTTCTAAAAAATATAGAATAATTAGTCAAACAAATTTTACCTGGTGTTTGAAGGTAGAAGAAAGAAAGTTAAATAGAATGATGAGGCTTATCACAATGGAGCCATGGCCAAGTTATTTATATTGTAAAAACGTTACCATTGCATCCTCATCCTTAACCTCAACCTCAACCTCAAATAGGCCATGATAATGCTCGATTAAGTTATGAATGGGATACTATGTCAAAGCCTCTTTTGAGACATAAGGGAACACAAACGAGCCTGGGCACGTCTGGAGACCGCCACCCAATTATTCAATTAAGAATGAATAGGGGTAATTCGATCCCTTGCTTCAAGATCTAAACTACCCTTATCCATTTAAAGATGGATTTGTGAAATTAGGTACGAGCCATTCACCTCGTCTGGATCAAAATTTGGCCTCTACTAGGGTATATCAAATAAAAATAGCTCATGCTGCTATACAGTTCTTACAGTTGTTCATTTTATGCGCACATTTCAAGTTTTATTCTTCATTAAACATATGAAGTGATATTCAATTAATAACAGTTGTATATTCATACAAAGAAAGAGGGAGGAGAATTGAATTCCATTTCCTTCAAACATAAAGGATGGGGAAGAGGATTACATCAATTGTTCTTCAACAATAAAAAGAAACTACTTCTAGCACTTTGAATAAAATATTTCATACATTCATTCACAATAAATTGCATATTTGAATATTAAATATAAGCGATCAATTCAAGACTCAATAGATAATGAATTTCTCACTACCATATGTGAGTCTATTCAATGTCTATCAAGCCTGTATAAGTATATTCATACATTTCATTATCATTATAAGTTATGGTCCATCACCACCAATGTGAGTCCACTATCACTTCATAACATCATATAATTAGACATAGTATATTCGTACATGCATTCACATCAATCAATTAAAATTCTAATTAAGGCCATAATCTAGAATCATGACACTTCGACCTATATTTGATATTTCTCTCCTGGCATTCTAGCCTATTGCTGTTCTAGCATAATTCATATCAATTTATAGTGAATCATGGCGTTTCTAGCCTAATTCAATTAATTAAAATGAAGCAAAGCTATTCTAGCTCAATCCAAGCATTCAAAGGGAAATTAAGGTAATTCATACATATTCTATGCTATTTTATAGCATACTTCAGAGCAATCATAAGTTTTCTTAGCATGGTTATATTGATGTGCTCTTAAGCATTATTCTAGACATGTGCTCCTAAGCATGATTCTAAGCATTCGCGAAGAAATAAATTTCTAATCATGATTCTAATAAAGAAAGGAAAGCAGACTTACCTCGACATACATTTCCACCTCGCAAAACAAACAAAGGGTTAAAAAATTCATAAAATCTCTAAACATGCTTCTAAGCATTAAAATAAAATCTAAACATACTTATTCTAAAGTAAAATAAATAAATAAATAAGAAATAAAGAGGGAAAAGAGAGAACTGCTCTCAGAACATAACATTTCCGGGTACAGAATAATATAAAACGCCTGAAAACTTTAGACCAAAAAAGACTCCTTGAGTTCTCAAGTATGTCTTCAAGAGGGAGAAAAGATAAATTTGATCTATCTTGGAAGTGTAGAGGAGGGTTGTTTATATAAGAGAGGGGTTGGATTGAAAAAGGAAGCAAAGAAACAAAAAATGAGGGTTGGTGCTGAAATTTTCCATTTCTAACAGGGTAACAGCCAACCGACTATTGGCAAATCGTCGACCCTGGCCGGTTGCTAGCTGACAGTCGACCGACACTCTGATAGCCAGTCGGCTGTTAGTAGATAGCTAGCCGATTATTACCCTCAAGATCCCTTAGTTTTGCATTTTTTTCAATGCAGTCCCTTTTGACCTTCAGTTGTTTGATCACACGTAACTCTTCGATTTCAACTCCGATTTGTGATCTATAAAATTCTATTAAAACTTGTCATCTGTAGCTTCAGAACATACATGACTCATCATTAGATTCCTGCTGGATTAATTTCTATGATTTTTTGAAGTCATGTGTAAGTTTTTAAAACTCTTGGTCGATTTCTTCTCACTTTCTTCCTTTTGCTTCCAAGGGCATTTCGATCATTTTCACTGCTCGACATTCATCTTCACTTCATCATCAAGCCTCAAAAATCCAATGTCTACATAAATTTAACCACTTAATCTGCATGAACGTGCAAAAATGGTTTGATTTCTTCAACTTCTACTGTTATAATTATTAACATTAAACAGGTCTTATTAAAATTGATAGCATTAGGCCCACTTCTAATGTATTAGATAGGCCTAAGTTAAAATTGCTATTAGGCCTATCTATTAATAACCCAATTTGTATATTTATTGAAATAAATATATAACAAAACAGACATGATTTAGCTTAATTTTGAGAAGGTATATGTCAAACTCGAGAAAGGATCAACGGAGTGAAATAAATTGGATGTTGAGATACATCAAAGGTACACAAGATGTTAGACTTGCTTTAAACGAGGTGAGGGTATGATTAATCTTGTGGGATATGTTGATTCTAACTTTGTTATGGATAAATCAAATAAGATTAACTACAATTTATTTTTCCACTTCGTAAGGAAAATTTATAAGTTAGAAGTCATAATTTTAAAATATAATAACACTTTTATCTACAGAAGCCAAAAAAAAAGTGGCTATTTCGAAGCAATCCAAGCTCAATGTGGCTTCAATGAATGCTTAAAGAGTTAGGTTTGTTACAAGATACTATAGTGGTGTTTTTAGAATGATAAAGTGCAATTCATTTGCGCAAAAATCATGTATTTCATGAAAGGTCAAACCATGTTGAGGTTAAGTACCATTAATATAAAATGTTGAGGTACAAAGAATTATAAAACGATAGAAGATATCTACTCATGATAATCCAAATAATATGGCCACAAAAATTCTTCCTTTTTGTATGTGCTAGATGATGAGTTGAATGCCTAAGCTAGGAAATTGAGAACATCACTGCATAATATTTTCTTTAGGAACCAAGGTTTGAGATTTTTGCAAAGTGGTTCCTAAAAAAGTTTCGACACATTAACAATAAAAGATAATATTTATAGCAATTCAATTTTGTTGGTTATTTCTTATTCATTAGGTTCAAAACTTATAATTATTCGAGAAAAGCAATATCATATAGCAATTAGAAAATTTTATCAAGTTAGCGTTTATTTTTATGTTCTTTCTCTTGAGATAAAAACTGAGGTTGAGATTTGTGTAACAACAATGATCCTTGAGAATTTTAATAGGCATTTGTGAAATGTCTTAAGATTAGTGTTTTTGTTACGTAGAGAGGTTGAGTAATCAAATTTGCTGAGTGTATACTATTATTCATTATAATATAGAAGATTCAGATCAATTTAGATCGAATCACATAAATTTGGGTCTTGTTTCTTCTTTAAAAAAATTATTGTGCTATGTTTTTTAATTGTGTATTTTATGAAATTTTCTTAATATGTAACGAGTAAAAGTATTTTCTTCATAATTTAATTTGGGAAGCATTTTATCAGTGACCCTATGGTTTGCGCTAATAACACAAATGACCCCTGGTTTTCAAAAATAGCTTCAAAGGACCTTGACGTTATCTCTTTGCTGTTAACTGGGATGCTTAATATTGAAATGATTATAATACCCTTCTTTAAAATTTTTGAAAATATTCGTGTTGGAAAGGATTCAAACCATGTTAAAAAATACCCGATCTCCACTATCGTTCGGCCAAGTCTTTGTTAATTAACATTGCAACTAAATATTAATCTATATTGTATAGTACTTATTATACGCAACATATGGCAATAGTGTTTAAAAATTGTAAATAATTTCTCATGAAACTTTTCATAAGAATAAACAAAAGCAGTAAAATATGTTTACAACAGTATTTTTTGTAGCGTTGGTTCAAAGCCGCGAATAAGTTAGAGGTGCCAAGTGTCACAAGCTTAGAGTTTAGCGCAGCTTGCTCGTGCGGCACTTAGGCAACTTGAACCGGAAGTTGCTAAGTAAGCCTTGTGATTAGCTTGCTTCACTCAAGAAAGAAGCTTGTGGACCGTTGAGCTTAAGAACTTGTAGGCAACAAAGAGAAGAGTAGGAAGAATGAAGGCAAGTATTGCTTACTCAAAGAATGCTTTGTATTACGATTGAAAGCTTACAATGCTTGAATTTAATAAATGTGTGGATATCTTACAAATGAGCCTTGAGGGGTTTTTATAGTGAGCTACCTCCTCAATAACAGCTAGTACAACTAAGCACAACGGCTAGTTCCTAACGGCTATATTACAACGGCTATATTATAACGGCTAGTTGGACCATCTAGAAGATATGTACAATGGATGCCAACTAGCAATGCCAACTAGCTAGAGCTCCGGGAATATGGGCTTGGATTGGGCCAAGCCTTGTGTGTAATTGGGCCAACTCTAGCAAGCAATTGGGCGGGTTGCAACATCCTCCCCCGCCTAATTCTGCGACGTCCCCGACGCGCTCTCACTCTTGTAGCATTGGATGTGTTCCGCGAATTGCCGCAAGGTGTCTTCGCGTTCCCAGCTAGCCTCACTGTCCGGAAGATTTTTCCATCTTACCAAGTATTCCGTGTAAGGCGGAATCCTCTTCTTTCGAACCACTCGGTCCGCAAGTATGTACTCTACATCCTTGTCAAATGCGGTGGCAACAGCTGGGGGTGCCCTCTTGGACATGCTTCTTGTTGGGTCTTCCTTGTCCTCGTGATAAGGCTTGAGGAAACTTACATGGAAGACTGGATGAATTTTGAGGTTAGGGGGCAACCGAACTTTATAAGAGACTTCACCGACTCGTTTGATAACCAGGAAGGGACCTTCGTACCTCCGTACCAACCCTTTATGCACTTTGCGGAGTGTTTTGAATTATTGGGGTTGTAACTTGATGAGTACTAAGTCACCTTCTTGAAATGAGAGGTGTCGTCTCTTCGTATCCGCCCATTTCTTCATCCGTTTAGCGGCCTTGTCCAAGCATGCTCTTGTGATATCGGCTTGCTCGTGCCATTCTCTTGCAAGCTTGTAGGCCGCGGGGCTTTTTTCTCCATATGTTAAGGCTATCCCATGTGGAGTCATGGGTTGTTGTCCCATCACGATCTCGAAGGGACTCTTACCCGTTGCCTCGCTTCTTTGGAGGTTATAAGAAAATTGGGCAATGTCTAGCAACTCTGCGCAATCCCGCTGATGAGCGCTTACATAATGCCTCAAATACATTTCGAGCAAGGCATTGATGCACTCGGTTTGTCCATCGGTTTGAGGATGGAGGCTCGTTGAGAAGTTCAAGTCCGTTCCCAACAATTTGAAGAGCTCTCTCCAAAGACATCCCGTGAAGCGAGGATTCCGATCACTCACAATGTTTTGAGGGACTCCCCATAGCTTCACTACATTCTTTAGGAACACTCGAGCAGCTTCATCCGCAGGGCGTTCCGCGGTGACAGGAATGAAGGTGGCATACTTGCTGAATCGATCAACCACCACCATGATGCTACCGTACCCATCGGATTTCGGTAAAGCCACAATGAAATCCATGGAAATGCTTTGCCAAGGCCTTTCCGCAATGGGTAGAGGTTCTAGCAAACCAGCGGGGCATTGGTGTTCGACCTTGTCTTGTTGACACACGAGACAAGTTTCACATACCCCTCCACGTCTTCCCGCATGTGAGGCCAATAATAAGAATCCTGCATAAGAGCAAGGGTTCGTGCCATACCTGGGTGACCAGCCCATTTGGAGTCGTGGCACTCCTTGATGATTTCTTTCTGCAAGTTCCCATGTTTTGGCACAAATAAATGATCTCCTGTAGTGAGGAGTAAGCCTTCATCGAGCCAAAAGCGCTGTGTTTTCCCCTCATTTGCCAAATTCATGAGATTTTTGGCTATGGGATCGTGCTCTAGGCTTTGCTTGATATGATCAATGAGGGCACTTTGCGGGCGACTTACATTTAAGGTGGCAAGTTCCGCTTTGCGACTGAGAGCATCGGCTACAACATTTGCCTTACCCGCTTTGTATTCAAGCCTATGGTCAAATTCGGCCAAGAAGTCTTGCCATCTTGCTTGTTTGGGCCTCAACTTCTTTTGGGTTTGAAAATAGCTTGTGGCCACATTGTCGGTTTTAATGACAAAATGTGAACTGAGCAAGTAATGTCGCCAAACCCGAAGGTAATGAATGATGGCGGTCATCTCCTTCTCTTGGACCGTATATCGCCGCTCCGTGTCATTGAGCTTACGGCTCTCATATGCAATGGGATGCCCATCTTGCATAAGAACTCCCCCTATAGCAAAGTCAGAAGCATCCGTGTGTACCTCAAACGGTTTTGTGTGGTCGGGTAGCACCATTACCGGTTCTGCACATATGGCCTTTTTCAATTCTTCGAAGGCACGTTGGCATTCTTCGGACCAATGCCATGAGTGATTCTTCTTGAGAAGATCTGTGAGTAGGGCGGCTTTGGTTGAATAGCCCATGATAAACCGCCGATAATAATTAACCAGCCTAAGGAAAGATCTAAGTTCGGGTACCTTAGTTGGAGGCTCCCATTCTTGAATGGCCTTCATCTTTGCTTGGTCCATCATAAGCTTCCCATCTCGAATTCGGTGGCCAAGAAATTCTACCTCTTGTTGTGCAAAAGAGCATTTTTCTTTCTTGACATAAAGCTCGTTGTCGTGGAGGACTTGGAAGACTTGTTGGAGATGTTGCACATGCTCTTCAAGAGTTGTGCTATAGACAACAATGTCATCCAAGTAGATTACCACGAACCAGTCAAGATAGGGATGAAAGAGCTTGTTCATGAGGGTACAAAAGGTGGCAGGGGTGTTGGTGAGACCGAATGGCATAACAAGAAATTCATAAGCACCGTACCTTGTTACACACGCGGTCTTTGGTTCGTCACCCTTTGCAATGCGCACTTGATAGTACCCCGATCTCAAATCAAGCTTGGTGAAGTATCAAGCCTTCCCAAGTTGGTCGAACAATTCCGTAATCAAAGGTATTGGGTACTTGTTTTTGATTGTTACCTTGTTGAGTGCCCGATAGTCGATACACATGCGGAGAGATCCATCCTTCTTCTTTTGGAAGAGGACGGACGCGCCATATGGAGCTTTAGAAGGCTGGATATATCCCGCATCAAGTAAGTCTTGGAGTTGTTTCTTCAACTCCGCAAGTTCGGGAGGTGCCATGCGGTAAGGCGCCATGGATGGAGGCTTTGCACCAATCTCCAACTCAATTTGATGATCCACTTCCCGTCGTGGTGGCAATTTCTTTGGGAGCTCTTGGGGCATTACATCCTTATATTTCTCGAGGATGGATTGAACTCTCTTTGGCATCGGGTCCTTAGCAACGGCAACATCCTCACCATCATTTAGTTCTCGAATGGTGGCAAGGAAACTTGGGTTTTTCTTCATTCCCCTCTTAAATTGTAGTGCGGAAAGCATTTTTCCTTCGACTTTTGTTGCACGTTCTGCCATCACCATGCATGAGTGACTCCCATCGAGAATGTTGAGGGAGTTGGAAGATGGAATGGGGAAGGCATGAACTTGGTCGAAAAACTCCATACCAAGCACTACTCGAAAATCATCCATAGGAACAATAGAGAAGTCAAGCTTACTGTTCCATGTGCTGAGTTGGACCGATGTGGCTTTGGACACTCCCAAGATTGCTTTGGCGGGTGAATTTACCACCTTGATGGTGCTTCCTCCATTGGTATACTTGAGGCCTAGTCGTGCGGCCTCTTCCATGGATATGAAATTGTGCGTGGCTCCCGTGTCAATCATTGCACACACCTCCTTGCCATTGATCTTGGCATTCACGTACATGAGACCCTTCTTGTCATGTGTAGGTCTCTTGAGTGCTCCGATTGTGCGGAGAGAACCCATCCCCGCTTGTGGCTCCTCATCATGAACATCCCCATCTTGAGTAACAAGGGCATTGAGGGCCTTCCTCTTTGGGCAATCACGTACCCAATGAGGACCATCACAGATGAAGCAAGGACTCTTGGGTTTAGGGGCATCAAACTTACCTCTATTAGACGCGTCTCGTTTGTCCCCTCCGAATGCCTTGCGTGCACCACTTTCCTTGCGAGGATAGTTCTGCTCTCCCCCACCTTTCCCATGGCTAGGCTTTTTCTCTTTGGATTGGGAAGAGTAATCCACAAGAGATTCGGCCACGGCTATGGCATCATCGAGATTTTGTACGCCGCACCTCTCTAGTTCAACTCTTGCCCAATCTTTGAGCCCATCAAGAAAATAGAAGAGAGAGTCTTTTTCGGACATATCCTCAATTTCTAGAATTATAGTGGTGAATTCTTTGATATACTCACGGATTGTGCTGCTTTGCTTCAATCGGCGGAGACGACCTCTTGCCTCCTTCTTGACATTGCTTGGAGAGAAATGTTTTTGAAGTTCTCTCTTGAAATCCTCCCATGTGCGGAGGGAAACGATGCCTTTGCCCGCATCGCCATGCTTTCAGCGCCACCAAAGTTGGGCTGCATCACGTAAAAATGTGGGCGCAATACCGATCCTTGAAGCATCACCATAGGCACCTTTGGCTCTGAAATATTGTTCCAAGCCAAAGAGGAAGTTCTCAACTTCTATTGCATTGCGGGTGCCATTATAGGTGGCAGGGGTAGGCACATGCATATTCGACAACGCATTAGCACTTGTGAAGGATGGGCTAGTGCGCTCACATTGGTGCTTCTCCCATTTCGTGCGAGACTCTTCTACCTCGGCACGAATTCCCCGCAACTCATGCTCTACAAAGCTCCGCAAGCTTGTGAGCTCTCGTGTGATATTATGAAGCTCCTTTTCGTAAGCCTTACTAAACTCGTTGATGTTAGACTTTATGGCTTGGGTGATCTCCCCGTATTCTGTCTCTAGGCCTTCGAGATGTTCGGTGAGGCCCTCGATCGCATTACCCATCCCCGAGATAGTTTGTTCTAGGCTTGCAACACGAGGCTCCAAGACTTCCGCAAGTGGAGCTTTGGACTTACCACGCTTTCCTTGTGGGCGTGGTTGTGGAAGAGATTGTTCCTCTCGTCCACGGACTTGCTCTTCGATGTTCATCTCCATGTCAGATGCCATTTGTTCTTTGTTGCTCGAACCGTGCTCTGATACCAACTGTTACGAGCTTAGAGTTTAGCGCAGCTTGCTCGTGCGACACTTAGGCAACTTGAACCCGAAGTTGCTAAGTAAGCCTTGTGATTAGCTTGCTTCACTCAAGGAAGAAGCTTGTGGACCGTTGAGCTTAAGAACTTGCAGGCAACAAAAAGAAGAGTAGGAAGAATGAAGGCAAGTATTGCTTACTCAAAGAATGCTTTGTATTACGATTGAAAGCTTACAATGCTTGAATTTAATAAATGTGTGGATATCTTACAAATGAGCCTTGAGGGGTTTTTATAGTGAGCTACCTCCTCAATAAAAGCTAGTACAACTAAGCACAACGGCTAGTTCCTAACGGCTATATTACAACGGCTATATTATAACGGCTAGTTAGACTATCTAGAAGATATTTACAACGGATGCCAACTAGCAATGCCAACTAGCTAGAGCTCCCGAAAGATGGGCTTGGATTGGGCCAAGCCTTGTGTGTAATTGGGCCAACTCTAGTAAGCAATTGGGCGGGCTGCAACACAAGGGCTAAGCTCATCGTAGGTTGGCTTGGCCTGACTACTACAGTGCAAGCTAGGTCATAGCCTGAGCTGATAGTAGGTTGGGCCAAGGGCACAACATTAGGCTTGCAGACCAACCTATTGCAACCCACATATATCCTTAAAAAAATTATTATTATTATTTTTAAATTAGAAAGCCTTCACAAAGCTAGTGGCTAGGCTATTTGCCTATTAGAGAGCCTTTGATGGCTGTATAGTCGTTTACCAATGGTAAAATGTCACTTTTGATTTTAAATTTTTTTTCAAAAGAAAAATTTATAAAGAAAATTCAATTTTGAAATTTCAAAAATACTACTCCTAACAACTATAAAATGGCTAGTTTTAAGGCTTAAAATATAAATCATTGTCCCAAATTTTTCTATAAATACTAACTCATTTTAACATATTTTTCACACTCCAAGTTCTCTCTAATATTAAATTCTCTTAACTCTCTCTTACTTTCATAATTTTTATTCTCACCCTCTTTTATTATTTTATTTGTGTTTATTTTATTCACACCCTTTTTATTATTTTATTTTGTATTTACTTTATTCTCATCCTGTTTTACTATTTTATTTTGTGTTTATTTTATTCTAACCATGTTTTACTATTTTATTTTATTCTCACATTCTTTCATTATTTTATTTTGTTTCTATTATGGTAAATTGAAATGCATTAAAACCCTCTTTTATTTTTTTTTTTTGCTTTTTATTTTCTTCTTACCTTCTTTTATTATTTTATTTTGTTTTTGTTTCAGTAATTGCAAATGGGTTTGAATGATTGTAATACATTTGAATATACTAAAAATTCATTAGCTCCTTATGGTCTCGGTTCCACTCTTCTGCCATCCTAACCATTTCCGGATACCCTACCTATCATAAACCAATTAACGTTTAAATTAAACACCTTTAATCAGAACCTCAAACACCCATGCTTCACAACCAACACCTTGTTCAAACAAATGGCCATCAATATAACAAAAAAAAAAAATAGCACACTTCTCCCACTTGACAAAATTTTGTAATTATCAATAATGGTGGTTTATGATGTGCAACTATTGCCACAAAAAAATTGCTAATGAAAGTGGAACTACAAGTATAAGGAGGTACATTAAAAAGGTTTGACATATAGCTCCAAATCCAAAAGAACCAAGACAAACACAAATTTCATTTGTAGGAGGTGAGGGTTCATCTTAAAAAGGTTTGACATATAGCTCCAAATCCAAAAGAACCAAGACAAACACAAATTTCACTTCTAGGAGGTGAGGGTTCATCTTTGAAAATTGAACTAGGGATACAAGTAGTATCATAGCTGAGATGTGAACTTTCATATCTACTCAAGATCATATGAGGGGACACTGTGGCAAAGTACACATGGTTATTTGACCAACCATTAGGATTCCTAAATGATCTTCATTATGATAAGTGGTCTATGCAAACTTTAATTCAACCTTGGTTCAAAAAGGTAAGTAGAAAACACTACTAGATCTGACATTGTTAGATTATAACATGAGATGAAAAAAGATTTAATAAGCAAATTTTGAATGTTTGGTGGTGTAATTTCTTTTACATCTATGGACTGCATAAGTCATCACGTGGATATATATGTGCTACTTGTCATTTTATTGACTCTAATTGACATTTTAATAAAATAATTGTATTTCATAATTTAGAATATCCACATACTAGTGTTACAATTTTTGAAGAATTGGCTAAAATATTTAGCGAATATCAAATTAAGAATAAAGTATTTTGAATAACTTTTGATAATGCATCTTCAAATAATAAGTAGTAAAGTTTAAAAAAAAAAATCATATCCAACACTAAGAGGTCTAGCCATATTATTTGTTTGAATACACGAAATGGTTCAAAACTTGTTCGTAATCATATAGATAAGATAAAAGATGCTATCGCCTATATTTCATGCTCTCCAACCTGTATGCAATAATATCCTAATTTTTGTAATGCAATGGGTTTAAAGAAACGAAAACTACAATATGACGTTAAAACTTGATGGAATTCTACGTATATGATGTTAAAATCTGTTAAAGGTTATGAGCTTACAATTTCCAATTTTTTAACACTAGACAATATGAAAATGAATTAAAAGAAAGTGATTGGAGCATTTTTTTAGTTTGGTGGATTTGTTAGAACCTTTAAGCAAGGCTAGCTACTAATACATGTAATAGAACTTGTTATCAAACAGGTTGTCTATTTTTGTCACATATGTTTTATATTAGTTTATCTTTTAGTTGGTATAGAAATAATGAGACATTTTGGATTATGTCCAAAAAAAATGAAAAGAAAAAATTCAAAAAATATTGGGAAGATACACAATTTTTATTTCCTCTAGCTACAACAAGGATCCTTGGATAAAAATCGATTTTTTTAAAGGTTATATTTAACCATCTAGATTTCCTTTGTCACTTACCATAGAAACAGTTAGCAACCACTCAGAAAATTGTAATTAAAATATGAAAGCAATTAGGTAGTCTCTCAACTAGTATTACACCATCAATTCTTGAAAGTAATGATACTTTTATAGAAAACCAGCAATGAAAAAGAGCAACCAACTACTTCTTCATTTATAGAAATTAATAATTATTATAATATTGACCATGCCACACAAATTAAGGTTGAAGGGTTAGATAACCCGGTTGATATTTGGTCATGGTGGAAAGTAGAAAAACAAATTTTTTCACCCCTATCCGCCATCACCCATGTCCATATCTACTATAGCTTCAGAATCTGCTTTTAGTTAAAGTGGACATGTATTAAAGGATAGAAGATCAAAACTAACTCTGGATATCGCTGAAAACATTATTTGCATAAAGGATTGGTTTTCTACACATCTGGAAATTCCTTAACATGACAACGTGCAATTGTTGATTTTGCAGGAGAATTTAAAATTTTGATGTAAAAGATGAGGATTGTTCTCAAATTAATTGTAATTTTAGATTATTATTTTGTTTTAGTATAAATTTTGTAATTAGAATGGATAAGTGCAAATGATAGATAGTTAGATAGGTGCCACCATAGTTAGAATGTACTTAGCTACAGTGATGTACTTATCTCTAATTTTATATTACACTTGTAATACAAAACCTTTTAGTAATAATTAAATAGTTTTTTTTTAATTATTGTCATTGTCCTTCAATTATTGTCAATTTTTTTAAACTTCTAATATTAATAAAATATAGTTTTGGGATATGCTATTTGCATCCATAAATCTATTTTGAACACCCATGATTTTAATAAAATTCATTTTCCTATGACATCCTGAAATAAATTTACAAAGTCACCTTTTTTTTTCTTGGTTTGAATTCTTTTCTTTTTCATGAACATGTTTTAAAATCTGGATCGATGACTAGTTGAAAAAAATTCACTAAACTAGAGCATGAAAAGGAAAAGACCAAATTAACACCAAGATATTTGGCATTGATTGGATATAAAAATGGCGTTGGCAAATAATGGAAAAGTTTTTAGCTCCTAAAAGCTAACATGGTAATTGTCGGTGTCAATGTGACATGTGGAAAACTTCATGCATGTGCAATGCATGTAATCAATATTTGTTTTGTCAACTTATGATAAAAATATGTATGTTATTCTTTTTCCTAATGCATTATGGAAGATTTATTTTAGAAAAAGAATTGATTGATTGAAGTGATTATTGGAAGGTTTTATCTTGATTATCAATCACTTTTATGATTAAGATATTTTTGATAAATACTTATCTTCATCGATTGATTATGTCAATTGATTGTCAATCACTACTTCATTAGAATATGTTTGTTAATTATCTAAGTGATTGAGATATACTTGCCTATATTATATGATCTTTATCTAATCATCTCATTTAGATTTTGCAGGGAATCGATAATGATTGTATTTGATGATTGCATGCTTTATATAGCTATTTACATGGCTTATATAAGGAACATACATTCAAAGCCTTTGTGCGAGCGTAGAACCGAAAGAATCATTTGAGTGTGTCATTTTCTCTATTTTTATTATAAAAGCTTTATGCTTGAGTGAGTTAAGATTGTGTATGGCTCATGTATGTTGAGTATGTGCATAGATCTTATTTGTAAGTGTTATTGAGTCATGTAAGCTTAAGTGAGTTGAGTGATTACATAAGTCTATAATAGTAATGTTAGTTATGTATGATAAAAGTGTAGTTAAGTCAGTCATATCTATGAAGTGCAACATCAAAAGAGTGTGTGAGTGATCGAGGTTGTGATCGAATTATCATAGATTACACTAGTGAGTGCGTGAGTATCTACCACTATAAAGAGTCATAAGTTGAGTTTAAATACATACAACATAGTGGATTGCAACTCTTATTGCCCGTGGATGTAGGTTGTTTTGTAGCTGAAGCACGTAAATACTTTTTTCCATTTTACTTACTATTTTTAGTTAAGTTATTATTAACTATCCATACTGCAAAAACTAACAATTGGTATTAGAGTAGGTACACTAACATGCACGTGTAGATCAAAATTTCTTTTGTAGGTATGGAAGGACAACTGATCAGAAGTTCAGTTACTCAACCAACATTGCTCCAATATTGAAATTATGCCTATTGGAAGGTCAAAATGAAGATTTTAATGAAATCCCTTGATGATGGAGTCTGAAAAAGTGTTGTTCATCGCTAGACACCACCAAATGAATGGTTCAAAGATAAACATAGACTTTCCAGTCAGAACTATAGAGGAAACAATGCCATTTTTAGTGCTGTCAATATCCAACAATTTGGGTTGATCTCAAAGTGCACAACTGCAAAAAAAGCATGGGATATTCTCTAGGTAAAGTATGAAGGCACAGAGAAGGTAAAAGACTCTAAATTACTTACCTTGACTTCAAAGTTTGAAAATCTTGTTATGCATGAAGATGAGTCTGTAAGTGATTTTTATACTAGACATTGTGAAATAACTAATGCTGCTTGCCTGCTTGGTGATGGGTATTCTGAGGCTAAAATTGTAGGAAAGATCCTTAGATCTTTACTAGACAAATTTTAGCCTAAGGTTATAGCCATTGAAGAAAGCCATAATGTAAAGACCATGAGAGTTGATGAGCTGCTTGGTTCTCTTCAAGTATATGAGATGGGGCTGAAATTAAGGAAAAACGAAAATGGTATTCCTTTTTCTGCTGCTTCAAGAAAGAAGGAGAATGAAGATTCAGATGATGAGTAGATTGCATATTTGACAAAGAACTTTGTCAGATACATGAGGAAAAATCTCAAAAAGAAAAATCCTAAGAGAGATCAGAATGCAAGAAGCTTTGATGCAAAGAGATTTTTCAAAGAATCAACAAAGAAGATTCAAGAGAAACTTGATAAAAAAGACTAAGTACAGTATTTTAAATGTAAGGGATTTGGACACATTCAATCCAAGTGTCCTAACTACAAGAGAATGATAGACGAAGGCATATGTGCAACTTGGAGTGATGACAACTCATAAATAGATTTTGAAAAAGAAGAACACTACAGCAACTTTGTGGCATTTATTGGAAGTGTTTTTGATAAAGGCAAAGTAGATGTGTATGACATAACTGATCAGGTCGAGTCAGATTATGATGATGAGAACTATCATGAGGAATTATAAGAAGTTTACAACAACCTTTATGGGTCATGGGATATACAAAAGTCACTGATAAACGTCTTGAAAAATGACATGAAAATTCTAAATTGTGAGAAGGCTTATGCTAAAGATTGCATAACACAATTGGAGAAAGAAGTGGACCAAAAAAATAAAAAATTTGAGAAACTCATATCTGAACTTGCTAATGCTCAGAAGTGTATTGATGAACTTAAAATTGGTTTAGCTCGGTTGGATCAAGTTTTAAGTCTTGGGAGAAAAAGCAAAACCAATTAGGCTCGAGTTTTGATGAAAGTAATGTAGCTTTAACTTTCAAAACTATTTTTGTAAAAGCTTCAACTAACATTTCAGATTCAAGCTCACGTGACACAAAAGCAAGCTCGAAATGTAAAAAGATCTTTGTCTCACCTATGAGTTCCTTTAAGTCAAGTCCATAAAAGTAGTCAAATATGTTCCTACTTGTTATTTCTATGGTGTAAAGGGTCATATCAGACCTAGATGGTATACACTATTAAATTTATTGCAAAAGAAATCTAAACAATTCATATAATTACCTAAGACACAACCAGTTTGGGTTAAGAAATAGGTAACTGCATGCAATGTTGCATTTATTACTCTAAAATCCATAGCTAATGATTCTTGATATTTTGATAGTGGATGTTCAATACAGATGATAGGAAACAAGAACTTCTTGAAAAACATCATATCTTTTAAGGAAAGCACAGTCACTTTTGGTGACGGCGCTAAAAGCAAAGTTCTAGGTAAAGGTACCTTGAGTATTCATGGTTTGCCTGAGTTGAAAAATGTTGTTGAAGGAATTAGAGCAAATCTTATTAGTGTGAGCCAAATTTGTGATAATCAGTTTAAGGTAAATTTTACTCAAAGCAAGTACATGGTCTTAGATAAAAATGAAAATTGCATTCTTAAGGCACTCGATCAAATGATAATTGCTATTTATTGACAAACATTAATGCATATTTTGCTAAGATTACTGATTTAGAGCTATGACATCAAAACCTAGGACATATAAACTACAGGGACTTAGTTATGTTAACTAAGACTGGTACAGTTAAGGGTGTTCCTACTCTTGATACTAGATGGTATTTGTAGGCCATGTCCGTTAGGCAAATAGACAAGATGTTCGCATAGCTCAAACACACACCTTAGCACTTTTACGATTTTAGATTTGTTACATATGGACCTCATATGACCCATGCAAATCAAGAGCATTTCTCAAAAGAGGTATGTTTTTGTTGTTTTTGATGATTTTTCAATATTTACTTGGGTTAATTTCATTCGTGAAAATGTGAACAGGGCTTTCATCTTGCCAGAGCATTTGCGAACATGACACTATGTCAAGGTCTCTTTCAAGACTTAAGGGAATACAAACGAGCCATGGGCATGTCTGAAGAATGGAGTCGCTACCTAATTATTCAATTAGGAATAAATGGTGACAATCTGATCCCTCTTTTCAGTACCTAACTTACCCTCATCCCTTTAGAGACAAGTTCGAGAAATTAGAAATGGGTCATTTGCCTCGCCTAAATCTAAATCTGGCCTCCACTAAGTATAGCAAAAAAGAATAACTTATATTGTTATACAGTCCGCTTAAATGGTTTATTTTATGCACACATTTTCAATTTTATCTTCTTTAAGCACGTAAGGTGGTTTTCAATCAATAGCAGTTGCATATTCATACGAAGAAAGAGATGAGAAGAATAGAGTTACATTTCTTTTCAAACATGAGAGAATGGAAGAAGGATTACATTGCTCTTTAACAGATAAAGGAAATTTACTCCTAAACACTTCAAATATTCAATGATATAAAATATTCCATTTTATAGCATATTCATAGAAATCATATATTCAATCCAATCAAATCAATTCAAGACTCGATAAATAAGGAATTCCTCACCATTCTATTTAAGTCTGTTCAATATTTGTCATGTCTCTTCAAGCATATATACATCGTATATTTATTCTAAGTGATCATCCCTCACCATCGATGTGAGTTCACTACGACTTCATGGTATCATACAATTATTTAATCATATTTCTAAACATGGTAATTAACCAAAATAAATCAATCAAAATTATAAACAAGGCCATAAACTAAAATCATGACACTTCGACCAAGATTTGATAATTCCATCTTGGCATTCTAGCCTAAACATAACAATTCTAGCCTCTTGCAATTCTAGCATTTGATTATAATTCTAAACATGGCAATTCTAGCTTAGCATGGCATTTCTAGCCTAATCATGGTTATTATTGCAATCATGACATATTCTAGCCTAATTCAAACAATCAATATAAAACATGGATATTCTAGCCAATTCAATCATCGATCAACATAAACATGGCAATTCTAGCCCTATTCTATAGTATTTCCTAGCATGCTTTAAAGTGATTATAAGTTTTCCTAGCATGATTCTAATCATGTGCTCTTGAGCATGATTTTAAAAGTGTGCTTGTAAGTATGATTCTAAACATTTGAAAAGAAAAGAAACTCCTAAACATAATTCTAGATAAAGGAGGAAAAGATAACTTACCTTAACAAGCATTTCCATCTTGCAAAATAAAGAAACAGTTAAACAATTCATAAAACCCTAATCATGCTTCTAAGCATCCAAAATAAATCCTAAACATACTCATTCCAAGCAAAATAAAACTAAAACATACTTAATTCTAAGCAAGAAAAGTGAAGATGAAAAAGGAAGGTTAGTGGCAAAATTTGCCAAAAATAAAAGAAGGATAGCTAGTCGACTATGTGAGGATCATCAACCAGTAGTCTGATAGCCAACTGGCTATGGGTGGACTGCTGACTAGTGATAGGATAGCCAATTGGCTGTCCTACAACCATCAGCCTGTTGTGGCCCACCAAATCCTTAAGCTTTGTATTTTTTCAATTGAGTCCCTTTTGCCCTTTAGTCATTCGATCGCACATCACTCTTTGAGTTCAATTCCAATTTGTGATCCATAAAATTCTGTGAAAACGAGACATCTGTAGCTTTGCAACAATATATGACTCATCATCAGATTCTTTTTAGATTAGTTTCCGAGATTTTTCAAAATCATGTGTCAGTTTTTAAAGTTTTCGGTTGGTTTTTCCTCAACTCTCTTCTTTTTCCTTCCAAAGGCATTTTGGTCATTTCCTTTGCTCATCATTCATCATTGAGCCTAAAAAATCCAGTATCTACAATTTGCCCCTACTTTGGAGAAGTTTGAGCATACAAAATTCGATAAAGTACTCTTACTTCGTTTTTCCTCTTCTCATCTTGGCGTCTTCACCTTCATTTGTATTCCATCAGACTTCTTTAACATCTCTCATCCTCAATTCCTACAAAGAGTTATGCCCACTTAAGGGCTGGTGTGCCCACTCAAGGTCTAGTTAGCATTCTTCTAATATATAAAATGCACTCTTCTAGTGTGGATAAATGCATATTTCTAATGTAGAAAATGCACTCTTCTAGTGCAAACAAATGCATCCTTCTAATGCATAGAATGCACTCTTCTAGTACAGACAAATGCATCCTTCTAGAATTGCATCCTTACAATGCACGATGTGCACTATTCTAGTGCGAATAAATGAATTCTTCTAATACATAAAGTGCATCCTTACGATGCTAAATGAAACACTCTTCGGTGGACTTACTTCTCAAGGTTTTTTTAGCACTTTTCAGTGTGCCTATTCTAAAGGCTTTGAATACTCTTAAATGTACCTACTCTCTTGGGTTTTTAAACACTCTTCGATGCACCTTTTCTTAGGGTTTGTGCCTATTTTAAGGGCTTAAAACACTCTTAAGTGCACATTTCCTAAGGTTTTTAAACACTCTTCGGTATGTCTCTTCTTAGGGCTTATACCTATTCTAAGGGCTTAAAGCACTTTTGAGTGCACTTACTTCCTTGGGTTTCTGCTAATGCACACTGGGAAAACATCTATCATGCATTGCTTTGTGGTCTTTAGACCTTTTCATTTTTCTTGCCTTCGGCTGAGTATTCTTCATTCTTCTTCGATCTCTTCAGACTTTATATTCGTTGGGTTTCATGCCCTTTTTCCAAGTATTTTTGCTTCTATTCTTGATTTCTTCTAGTCTATCGGGGAAAAATTCTTGTCATGTCATTGACCATTGGACTCACTGGGGATCTTTCCATCATCCTTGTAAATTTCTACGAAATATCAAACATCTCTTGATGATTTAAAATTAATTCAAATTTCACCTTGTTTCACGTGTTTCTTCAACAAACTGCTTTCTAGTCTTTAGATGAATTCTTTGATGTGATTCCGGTCGAAGATTCCATTGATTGATGTTACTCAACTTTCGTTGTAAGTTCCTAAGCTATTGCATTGGCCGAGTGTTTGTCACCTGTGCGTTCAAAAATTCTTTTGGTGTCTTAAGGTCAATATAGAGTTTTTCTTCTCTTTTCTTTTCTCTCTTTTCTTCTCTTTTCTTCTTTCTCTTCTTCTCTTTTTTCGCTTTCTTGTCTTTTCTTGTTCTTTTCTTTCTTTTTCTTTCTTTTCTTTTTCTTCTTCTTTTTTTCTTCTTTTTCTTCAGCCTTTTACCCTTTTACCTTTTCAATTATCTTACTATAAATCTTCTTCTTTTTCAAATCCTTCTTTCAAGGTGAGCTTTCTTCTTCAAGGCAAATTTTCTTCTTCAAGGTGAACATAAAATTTCTTCTTCAAGATCCTTTCTTTAAAGTAGACTTCGAATTCTTTCTTCACAGTAAACTTCAAAGATGCCTTCTTTAAGGTGGATGCCTTCTTTGAGGAAGATGTTTTCTTTAAAGGAAGGTTTTTTCTTCAAGGTGGATGCCTTCTTTAAGGAAGATGCTTTCTTCAAGCGAGATTTCTTCTTCAAGGTGGATGCCTTCTTTAAGGCAGATCTTCAAATTGTTCTACTTGAATTGAGTCTCCTTGGGACTAAGCTACCTAATCTAAGCAATCTGCACATCTGGATCTGCACGAGACTAATTGCTTGATTCAAGCAACTTGCAAATCGTGTTGCTTCCATTCCTCTAGGTGTTTAGCCTTTTCCCAATGTTTCATACTGTTTTGTGATTTCTATAAAACTCAGTCACTTTTGGATTATGCTCCGTTCTAGATCATGCTTCCTATAAGAAAATGTTTTATGTTTCATGTATGCATGTTCCTATACTTAAGAGTCTTTCTAACTATGTGCTTATTGTGTGGACTATATGGGTCGCAAGCAAATTAAGTGTCTAGAGCAAGAGGTTGAACGTCTTCAAGCTCAGGTTTCTACTTTTTCAGTTGATGTTGATGATAATGGTGATGAGTGAGGATTGTCACCCTTGGCTTTCTCTTTCATGTTGATTTCTTTTTGCATTGTTCATTTAGCTTCCATGTACGAACTCCTATGTTTTAACTTCCATGATGTATAATCAAAGTAATCAGTTGTATTAACAAACTTCATAGACTCAATGAAAATTCTTCTATCTTCGGTTTTGTACACTACTTAAACCATGCATATTTTGATCAATTTACATTCAAATTTATTCAAATTTGTTTTCACATCATAATTTATTCAATTCTGAACAAACTTATAAAATCTTGAAGTTGCGTTCTTAAAATTGCTCATTGGTACGCAAAGTGGAAGTAAAAAACACAAAAAAGTTGGCTAGTGGCCATTTTGCCCTAACCACTATCGACCAATGGGAGGACAACCACCACTAACCAGTAGTGGGACAGTAGACCGATAGTTAGTCCAACTAGTGGTTTCTTTTCCTTTGTCCTATTCTGCTTCGTTTCTTGTACTATTTAAGTATTGCTTTTCTTCACACTTTTCAACATTTCCTCCCTTGTTTCTCCAACTTTCTTTCATGATTTTCAACACCTCTTCACACTTTTCAACATATCTGATGTCTCTCCCAAGATCGTCTAATCTCTCTTAAAGATTCTAAAGGATGATGACTAGAAGCTACTCAAATCCAACGATCTTTATAATTTAAAATTTCTTCAACATGTGAAGCTCGACATTTCTTTTCTCAAAGACTGCATGACATTTTAGGATTTTCATGACCATGTCTTCTGCTTCAATAGGCAAGAGCTTTGCCTGCTGTATGAGGAATTCTTTGCCAATCTTGGTTGTCATTCGTCTAGTTCTAAGAGTATCATTTTTGCCTACTGAAAAGACATCGTCGATATTTGACCTTGCTGATTTCTTTGACTTTCCAGTTTCTAACCATGGTTATTCACACCAAAGGTGGCAAAATAACATTGTCCTCTATAATGCCACTGTTTGAGATGATGGATAAAGCCTCATCTGGTTAGCTTCATCTCCTTCAATTTATCATTCTTACATAGTTTTTACTAGTTTTACCAGATGGTCTCGGTGACCCACATTTGGTGACCATCATTCCTCATATGGTGCCTTGTTTCACAGCAATTCCCTTGATTTTAGCTTAAACATTTATTGGACTAGACCACATTAGGATTGATCTGAGTTAGAGATTTGGTAACAGTCTTCTATTTCTCCAGGTATTTTTCTTTTAACCCTAATTTTTGCCTAAGTCGCCTTTTCGGGTTTTCAACTTAGCGAGTTCATTTTTCTTTTTCTTTTTCTTTCTTTTTTTCATGCTCTAATTTTTGCCTAAGCCACCCTTTTTGGTTTTCGACTTAGTGAGCTTGTACTAACTTTTGCCTGAGCAGCCCTTTTTAGGTTTTCAACTCAGCGAGTTCATTTTTCTTTTTCTTTTTCTTTTTCTCTCTTTTTTTACATGCTCTAATTTTTGCCTAATATGCCCTTTCGGGTTTTTGACATTGCGAGCTTGCCCTAACTTTTGCCTGAGCCACTCTTTCGGTTTTTTAACTTAGGGAGCTTGCCTTAATTTTTACCTAAGCCCTTTTTTTAGGTTTTCGACTTAGTAGGCTTTTTCTTATTTTTATCTTTTTTCTTTTTAAGATGTGGTTAAAAGAGAGGCTATTTATTCTAGCATCGGTTGAGGGGGATATTTCCTGTTATAGCCCTCGACTTCATACAAGGAGGAGATAGGAGAGACATTCTTTTTCGGTTGACTGGCTTCGAGTCATTTTGGCTACTCAGATCTGTTAGCACTGTCCATGGTGGAGGCTGAAGCTCGTGACAGTCAAGACCTACATCACATGTGTGCCTTTGGCAGGTTAAAGCCACAGTTCTTTTTATGATCTTGCTAGACTGTGTTGGCAGTATGGACCTAAGCAGAGGATCGTGGATTCAATGACTGCTTTTGATCCTGGAAGACTGTTTGCTTGTTATCTAGAGTTTGTGAGAGATTCTTGGCCACGTCAAATCATTGAGAGGAATCTGTTTTGTGATCCTAACTTCAAGATGGATGATTGATACAAGGGTTAGGTGCAGGCTTCCATTCTTGATCTTGCTGTTCGAGCAAGACAGTGCCATGAGTGATATGGCGAGCCTATTTATAGCCCAGTGAATAAGTAGATGTGACATTGATAGTTTCACTATTAGCTTAAATGTTAGATGCTTTTCTTTTGTTATAATGCAAAATAACGAGACATTTCAAAGGCATATTTATTTTCAAATAATTTCATTTTGTTAATAAAAGTACAATCGTTGTTCTTCGAACAACATATGCAAAATGAGACAACTCTTCTCATTAATCAGTCATTTCTAGTTTTCTGATTAATTATTTTTCCTCTCACACTTTTTTTTCTTTTCTGACTTTCACACATAGTATTTCTTCAGCCTATCTATATTGATGAGCTTAGTGAACTCATTCCTTTCCATGTCTGATAAGATAAGAGCTTTATCGGACATGACTTTCGTCACAATGAATAGGCCCTCCCAGTTAGGTTTGAACTGCCCCTTTGGATCAAACACTACTGGCCTTGCTTGTTTAAGGACCAATTCCCCTTCTCTGAATTTTCTCACCCTTATTCTCTTGTTAAAGGCTTAAGCAACCCGCGTCTGGTATAATTGCATGCAATATCTGGCCTTCGTTTTTGTCTCATCAATCATGGCCACCTCACATATATTTTGAGTCCACTTCCCTTCAAGATTTTTTATTTCCATCAAAACCCTTGCTGATTTCATTTCTATCTCAATTCGTAGGACCACTTCTGAACCATACACCAACGAGAAGGCATCATGCCCATTGAGCTTCTAGGCATCACTCTGTAATAAAACAAACAAGTTCTTCTCAGTCTAATCTTTGTATGTTTGCACAGTCTTGGCCAACATCTTTCTGATGTTTTCATTGGCCACTTTTATTGCTCCATTTTCTTGTGGCCAATATAGAGACGACTTATGGTATTCAATCCCATACTTCTTAAACAAGGCCTTACTCACAGCTTGAAAATGAACTCCATTGTCAGTCACGACATGATGTGGTTCTTCAAATCTGTATATGATATTGTTCTCAATGAACTTCACCATCTGCCTTGCCCCCAGGTTACTGTAAGACTCAGCTTCTATCCATTTGGTGAGCTAATCAATTGCCACCATCATATATCGATGCCTATTGGAGGTTGACGGCCTTATTTCACCTATAATGTCAATGCCCTATACAGTAAATGTTAGCCCTAAGCCTACATGATAATTTTGATGATAACAATACACATTGATTCATTGAGATTTACTAACATGTTTATTTATGTGCAAGAGTAATATCATTGAAATAATTGTAAAATCAAGAAAGGCTTATTAAAATGAAGTGTTGAAGCTAAGGAGAAGACTACATGTTAAAGGCACCAAAGTTTAAGAACAAGGTTTGATTCAAGGAATGTGACACATGAGCAATGTTCAATCAATTGGTCATATATATCTCTACAAATATCCAAATGATGTGATTCTTGAGCTTTTAGAAAGCTTACTCAATTTATAACATTTCATATGTTTTAATGAAATTCAAATTTCAAGTGCAAGGTTGTCCAAATCATTATGCAAGTTGAAAGACAAATGGAAGCAGCTGACATGAGCACCGAATACTCCTTTGGACATATCTTGAGCTAGAAAAATCAAAATGACTTGATTCTTGCGGCATTGGAAAGATGACTTAATGAAGAACATTTCATATGTTTTGAAAAAATTCAAATTTCAAACAGAAGGCCGACATAATTGACATGCAATTCGGTGGACTGACACAGAGAAGAAAAATCAACTCACATGAGCACCGAATGGTGTTTTGGCCATATCTTAAGATAGAGATATCCAAATGCTTTGATTCTTAATGTTTTGGAAAGCTTATTCAAATATGCAGATCTTTTATGTTTTGAAGAAATTCAAATTTCAAACGGAAGGCTGACAGAATTATCATTCAATTTGGTGGACTGACACAAGAAAGAAAAATCAAGTCACATGAGCACCGAATGGTGTTTTGGCCATATCTTGAGCTACAGATATCCAAATGACTTGATTCTTGATGCGTTGGAAAGCTTATTCAAATGTGCAGATCTTTTATGTTTTCAGATTTTCAAATTTCAAACGGAACATTGACAAAAATGCAGAAGACAAGATTACGGTTTTTATGGTGGGCAGAAAATTTGGAGATGGTGTCTTCACTTGATTAAGTTCATCTCATTTGCCTATAAAAGGAGCCATTCTCCCATGCATTCAAGAAGAGCAAGAGAAGCATTTATCAAGCAAAAAGCAAGAGAAATATCAAGTCTAGAGAGCTTTTATATTATTTATCTACTCTTTGAAGAGAGTTATACTTTTGTTGTAAAAATTATCTTTGTTCTTGTATTGTGGTGAGAGTGAGATATTATTGTAAAGGATAATAGTTATCCTTGAGAGAACTCTTGTTGTGTGTTATCAAGAGTTGAAGGAAGTTACCTTGATGAGGTTGTTCATCAAGAAGAACTCTTGGTGTGGTGTTATCAAGGTTGAAGGAAGTTGCCTTGGTGAGGTTGTTCATCAAGAAGAACTCTTGGTGTGGTGTTATCAAGAGTTGGAAGAAAAAGTCTTGGTGAGGTTGTTCATCAAGCAAGTTGTAAAGATTTCTACAACTTAGTGGAAAGCTTAGCTCGTGGAGCTAGGAGCCCGTGGACGTAGGCAAGGTTTGCCGAACCACGTAAATCGAGTTTGCACTCTCTCTATCCCTATCTCTTTATATTTACTTGCACTTGTGATTGTTCTTTATTGCCATTCTCTTGATTGCATTCTATTTTCATCTTCTTCACCTTCATTCTCAAAGAAAGAGTTAAATAATTTTGATCTTTCAAGAAAAGTTTTACAAATCCGTTTTGATAAATAAAAACCCAATTCACCCCCCCTCTTGGGTTGCCATACCTGGGTCAACAAGTGGTATCAGAGCAAGGTTGCTCAATTTTTTAAATCTTAATCGATTTTTGAGCTATGGCAACTTTTAATTCAACTTCATATGTTGAGGGACTTTCTATCTCTAGACCTCCATTTTTTAATGGAAGTGATTACTCTTATTGGAAAACTAGAATGAGTATTTTCTTGAAATCTTTTGATTATGATTTGTGGTCTATTGTTTTGGAAGGACCTTTTGTTCCTACCAAAATTGAAAATGGGGAATGCATGCTTAAAGAACCTAAAGAGTTTAGTGAAGATGATAAAAAAAAATTGAGTTTGAATGCTAAAGCTATGAATGTGTTGTATTGTGCTCTAGATAGAAATGAGTTTAATAGAATATCTACTTGTTCTACGGCACAAGAAATATGGCACACACTTGAAGTAACTCATGAAGGAACTAGTCAAGTTAAAGAATCCAAAATTAGTATGCTAGTTCATAGTTATGAGTTTTTTAAGATGAAATCGGATGAATCAATTTCTGAAATGTTTACTAGATTTACGGATATTATTAATAGTTTGAAATCTCTTGGTAAATCTTATTCTAATGTTGAAATGGTGAGAAAGATTCTTAGGTGTCTACCAAAATCTTGGGAGCCAAAGGTGACGGCAATTCAAGAAGCAAAGGACCTCACCAAACTACCATTAGAAGAACTTATGGGTTCTCTCATGACTCATGAAATCACCTTGAAGGAGAATGAAGAAGAGATTGCAAAGTGGCAACATGTGCTTCATGGCTTTAAGAGAAATGAGATAAGTATTCTAAACCATGATCCTAAGCTTTCATATGATGAATTACTTGAAGCATTCAAAATTTACATGTGCAAGTTGATAAACAAAATTCAAAAATCAATGCTTTCAAAAAGAAGTCAAAAATCATGTTATCTCAATTAGAAGAGTTGGTAGAAATAAATGAAGCTTTAGAAAATGAAAATGAAATTTTAAAGCAAAAAGATTTTTAAAGTTTGGAAAGTCAAATACATTTTTTAAAAACTAAAAATGAGATTTTAAAACAAAAGGATTTTGATAAATTAGAGAAAGAAAATGTTATTTTGAAAAAGGAAAATAATGACTTAAGAAATATTGTTGATAGTTTTACAAAAAGCACAAAAAATTTGAATTCTATGTTAAAACCAAGGTGTTTTTGATAAAAGAGGTTTAGGATATAAAACTCATAAAAATCAAAAGTATTTTAAAAATTATTTTGCTCATGCATCTTCTAGGAATAATCCTAATCATTCATGTACTTATTGTGGAAGAAAAGGACACAAAGTGTATTCTTGCTATATTAAGAGAAATCCTAATTTGAAACAAATATGGGTTCCAAAAAGTACCAAAACTAACCCCCAAGGACCCAAGAACTTTTGTGTACCAAAAAGTTACTCCTTGAATGTTGATTGTAGAGACAAAGGAGTGGCAAACACAAGTGGTACTTAGATAGTGGATGCTCAAGGCATATGACCGGAGATGCCTCCAAATTTTCAAGATTAATCATGAAGAACGGAGGATATGTGACCTTCGGTGATAATGCCAAAGGAAGGGTAATCGGACAGGTGATATTGGTAACCCTTCTTCACCTATTATTAAAGATGTTTTGCTTGTTCATGGTTTGAAACATGATTTGATTAGCATTAGTCAATTGTGTGATAAGGGGTATTTTGTTGCTTTTGAGCCTAATTGATGTGTGATTAAGGATGTTAGTAACAATAAGACATTATTTGTTGGTAATAGATGTGGTAATATTTATACAATTGATATTGATGTTAATGATCATGTATAAAATTGTTTCATTGTTAATCATGATGCTTGGTTATGGCATAGAAGGTTAGGTCATGCTAGCATGGACACAATTTCAAAAATTTCTAAAAATGATTTAGTTGATGGTCTTCCAAAAATAAAATTTGAATAGGATAAGATTTGTGATGCTTGTCAATTTGGAAAACAAGTGAGAACTTCTTTTAAACAAAAAGAAATTTATTTCAACAAATAAACCTCTATAATTACTTCATTTGGATTTATTTGGACCATCAAGAACTCAAAGCCTTGGTGGAAAGTATTATGTTTTTGTTATTGTGGATGATTATTCAAGATTCACTTGGGTATTATTCTTGAAAACTAAAAATGAGGCCATACAAGCTTTTTCAAAATTTACAAAAAGAGTCCAAAATCAAAAAGGGCCTTCTATTGTATCCATTAGAAGTGATCATGGTGGTGAAGTAGACAATGTCGCGTTTGAAAATCTTTGTGGTGAAAATGGTTTTGAACATAATTTTTCCGCACCTAGAACTCCACAACAAAATGGTGTTGTTGAGAGGAAAAATAGGATTATCCAAGAAATGGCTAGGACCATGTTACTTGAAAATAATTTTCCAAAATATTTTTGGGCCAAAGCCGTTAATACCGCATGCTTTATAATCAATAGAGTCCATATTAGAGCTTTAATAAAGAAAACTCCTTATGAACTTTGGAAAGGAAGAAACCCAACATTGGATTTTTTAAAGTTTTTGGATGTAAATGTTTTATTTTAAACACCAAGGATAACCTTGGAAAATTTGATGCAAAAAGCGATGTTGGAATTTTTGTTGGCTGCTCCAACCATAGTAAAGCATATAGAGTTTTTAACAAAAAGACTCTTACTATTGAAGAATCTATGCATGTTGAATTTGATTAAACTAATGTTATTTCTTCAAAGAATTTAGATGATGATATTGTTGAGGTAGAAAGGCAAATCAAGGAATCAAGGCTTGATGAAAAGAGTCAAGATGATTTACAACTTCAACAAGAAAAGCTTGAGAAAGTAAATGATTCTTCCCAAGAATTACCAAAGGAATGGAGGTATGCAAAGCTCACCCTAAAAGATCTCATTATTGGTGAACCATCACAAGGTATGAGAAATAGATCTTCTTTTAGGAACTTTTGTAATCATTTTGCATTTGTCTCTCAATTTGAACCAAAATCTTTTAAAGAAGCCAAAAATGAGGAAAGTTGGATTTTGGCTATGCAAGAAGAATTGAACCAATTTGAGAGAAATCAAGTTTGGGAATTAGTCTATAGACCTAAATATGACTAAACCCCTTAGTCAAGATATATTTTGCATAATAAGAAGAGAAGTAGTTATGTTGGATATGTCTTAATTTTTCTTTTATATGATAATCTTTAAATGGTAGCATATGTTAAGGGGGAGAATATTTAGGGGGAGTAATTAATTTGACTACATCTTTTTGATGATAACAAAAGGGGGAGAAATGGATGGTTTGGATGGTTTGCTTATATTCATAACAATTGCTTTCTTTTTGCTTATTGTTGATTTTATTTTCATTCTTGATTTTATATTATATTTTAAAGCAATCAATGGTTTGTCATCATCAAAAAGGGGGAGATTGTTAGCCCTAAGGCTACATGATAATTTTGATGATAACAATACACATTGATTAATGGAGATTTACTAACATGTTTATTTATGTGCAAGAGTAAGATCATTGAAATAATTTTAAAATCAAGAAGAGGCTTATTAAAATGAAGTGTTGAAGATAAGGAGAAGACTACATGTTAAAGGCACCAAAGTTTAAGAACAAGGATTGACTCAAGGAATGTGACACATGAGCAATGTTCAATCAATTGGTCATATATATCTCTACAAATATCCAAATGATGTGATTCTTGAGCCTTTAGAAAGCTTACTCAATTTATAACATTTCATATGTTTTAATGAAATTCAAATTTCAAGAGCAAGGTTGTCCAAATCATTATGCAAGTTGAAAGACAAATGGAAGCAGCTGACATGAGCACCGAATACTCCTTTGAACATATCTTGAGCTAGAAAAATCAAAATGACTTGATTCTTACGGCATTGGAAAGATGACTTAATGAGAAACATTTCATATGTTTTGAAAAAATTCAAATTTCAAACAGAAGGCCGACATAATTGACATGCAATTCGGTGGACTGACACAAAGAAGAAAAATCAACTCACATGAGCACCGAATGGTGTTTTGGCCATATCTTAAGATAGAGATATCCAAATTCTTTGAATCTTAATGTTTTGAAAGATTATTCAAATATGCAGATCTTTTATGTTTTGAAGAAATTCAAATTTCAAACGGAAGGCTGATAGAATTATCATTCAATTTGGTGGACTGACACAAGAAAGAAAAATCAAGTCACATGAGCACTGAATAGTTTTTTGGTCATATCTTGAGCTACAGATATCCAAATGACTTGATTATTGATGCGTTGGAAAGATTATTCAAATGTGCAGATCTTTTATGTTTTACAGATTTTCAAATTTCAAACGGAACATTGACAAAAATGGCAGACAAGATTACGGTTTTTATGGTGGGCAGAAAATTTGGAGATGGTGTCTTCACTTGATTAAGTTCATCTCATTTTCCTATAAAAGGAGCCATTCTCCCATGCATTCAAGAAGAGCAAGAGAAGCATCTATCAAGTAAAAAACAAGAGAAATATCAAGTCTAGAGAGCTTTTATATTCTTTATCTACTCTTTGAAGAGAGTTATACTTTGTTGTAAAAATTATCTTTGTTCTTGTATTGTGGTGAGAGTGAGATATTATTGTAAAGGATAATAGTTATCCTTGAGAGAACTCTTGTTGTGTGTTATCAAGATTGAAGGAAGTTGCCTTGGTGAGGTTGTTCATCAAGAAGAACTCTTGGTGTGGTGTTATCAAGGGTTGAAGGAAGTTGCCTTGGTGAGGTTGTTCATCAAGAAGAACTCTTGGTGTGGTGTTATCACGAGTTGAAGAAAAAGTCTTGGTGAGGTTGTTCATCAAGCAAGTTGTAAAGATTTCTACAACTTAGTGGAACGTTTAGCTCGTGGAGCTAGGAGCCCGTGGACGTAGGCAAGGTTTGCCGAACCACGTAAATTGAGTTTGCACTCTCTCTATCCCTATCTCTTTATATTTACTTGCACTTGTGATTGTTCATTATTGTATTCTCTTGATTGCATCTTTAATAACTTTTAATTTCATCTTCTTCACCTTTATTCTCAAAGAAAGAGTGAACTAATTTTGATCTTTCAAGAAAAGTTTTATAAATCTATTTTGATAAATAAAAACCCAATTCACCCCCCCTCTTGGGTTGCCATACCTGGGTCAACAGTAAAAGACCATAATGCTATCATTCCTCGTAGCTTCAAGGGTGGTTGGCGAATCAAATTTCCATTGATTTGGCATGGATGACATGTTTTCACAAATGGGATATAATCTGTCTACCTTGCTAGCATCGATCAGCCATTCATGTATGGCCCGTATACACTACTATGGATTTCTTTCATAAGCCTTCTTGCTTCCTTCTCATCAACACATCTCAATTGTATCCTTTCTAGCGTTCTTTTGTACATCATTCCTTGATGACAAGTAAATTGTAAGGCCAACTTTTGTAATACTGCTCTGTCTTTCTCACTAGCCCCATCTGGCAAAATTCTTCCTTCTAAGTATCTCTTCAAATCATAGAATCATAGCTTCTCATCAACTTTGACTTCCATTACATAGGGTTCCATGTAGCAAGGACCCCATGCTTATGATATCACTATTGGCCTCACCAATAGCTCTTGAGTACTTACCCAAACTAATACCAAAGAAGCTAAAACGTCAGCCATCTGATTCTCATTTTTGGGAAGATGGGTGAAGTTACACTGCTTGAGCCTCCCAATTTGTCTTCTGATGTGCTTTAGATATAGTTTTAACCTTCCTTCCCTTAAATCCCAATCTTCATTGGTTTGAGAGATGATTAACTTCGAACCTCCCAACACTTCTATTTCATCGATGTCCATCAAAATCACGATTTCTAACCCAAAGACACAGACTTCATACTCAGCCATGTTGTTAGTAACTCTAAACTCTAACTTCTTAATGAAGGGAATGACTTCTTCAGTTGGTGATACTAGAATAACTCCTATTCTAGCACCATTTCTATTGACAGCTCCATCAAAAAACATCCTCCATCATACTACCGAGATTACTCTTAGATGTTCTTCAAGAGAATCTAACTCCTATGGTTCATCATCGTCAACCGAATTCATGGCCAAGAATTTTGCAACTATTCCTTCTTTCACCACCTTATTAGTGATATACTCAATGTCAAATTCTAACAACTAAACTAGCCATTTTGCTAGCTTCCCCACTATTAATGGTGCTTCATAAAGATATTTCATCGGGTCTTCCTTCGAAATAGCCTTAATCATATAAGACTGAAAATAATGTCTCAACTTCTTTGAGAGCCATACCATGGCTAAGCACGTCTTTTCCACGTAATTGTACTTTATCTTGTATGGCAACAACTTCTTGCTAAGATAGCAAATGGCATGTTCCATACCATTCTCATCTTTTTGTGCCAGCATAGCACCGATGGCTTCCTCCCCAAGAGCCAAGTAGAGAATCAGATTCTTGTTAGGTTTCGGCAGTCTCAAAACTGGTGGATTCTGTAAATACTTCTTAATCTTCTCAAATGCTTCTTGGCACTGATCATTCCACATCACTGGCTAATCCTTCTTTAGAAGCCTGAATATCGGTGCACAAATGGTTGTCAACTTGGTGATAAATCAACTGGTATATTGGATCTTTCCAAGAAACCCTTCAACTTATTTCTTCATCTTGGGCGATGGCATCTTCGTAATTGCCTTGACTTTATCGAGATCTACCTCTATCCCTACCTTGCCAGCTACGAACTCCATCAACTTCCCTGAGGTGACTCCAAAACATACTTTTTTGGATTTAGTTGCAGCTTGTACTTCTTCACCCTTTCTAAGAATCTGTCTAATGCTTCAAAGTGACCATCTCGAGTCTCAGACTTTGCAATCATGTCTTCTACATAGACTTCTATCTCCTTGTGCATCATATCATGAAAGAACGTCATTGCCATTCATTGGTAGGTTGCCCCTACATTCTTCAATCTGAAGGGCATCACCTTATAATAGGAGGTTTCCCACTCCGTAATGAAGGCTATTTTCATCTTGTCTTTATTGGCCATCATTATCTCGTTGTAACTAGAAAACCCATCTGCAAAAGAGAATATCACATTGGTAATGACGTTGTCTACTAACACATTACTATTGACTAACTATTCTGGATATTCCACCACATTTAGAAACTTGACTTCAATATGCTTGGAGACTTCTTGCTTGATCTGGTCTCAACCTCCTCAACTTTTGCTTGACTGGCTTCATGTGAGGATATGTTGGAATCGTATGCTCAGTGATACTTCTATCGATTCCAGGCATGTTATCATAAGATCAGGGGAAGACTTCCTCATGTTTCTTTAGTGATTTTTCAAATCTCTCTCTCTTTTTAGGAGTTGTATCAAGTGCAATGCATATGTTCTTGGGTTTTTCAATTGCACCAAGATTAATGTCATGAGTTTGAATAAGATTAATGCCAAATATGCCAATGAAATGCCAATTTTCATGCATAGTTCCATCAAAAAGGACATCACATAAGTAAACAAATTGATTTTTCATTGCATTAAACTTGGAAACATATATAATGTCTTCTTCATCAGGCGCAAATATATCCTCATAGTAGACATCCTTGATCCCTTCTTCAATGAAAGCAGCAAGGTTAACAGACGGGTCCATTGGTGGCTCCGAAAGCTTCTCTTCGTTGATCTTCATATTTTTCATCTCCTTAGTCAAGTTATTCCTCTTAGAGATTTCGGCTTAAAGGATATCCTTGAAAATTTCAAACCAAACTTCAATATTCAATTGTAAACCCATGGTTCAATAGCTCTCACATACTTCGTATCATTGACAAACTTGATGATTTTTCTCCTTCTTGGGCTCAACTTCTCCATCTTCATCGAACACATAGCCTAACCAACCTTCTTCTAGTAGTTTGGCCTTTGAAGTTTGGAAAGGATGGTAGACCACTTCTATTCTTCCTAAGCCCAGTTCCTAGCAAGAATCCTTGCTTCTTCATTATTTTAGCAATAATTGAACTAACCTCGTCAATCATGGCTACATGAAAACCTTCATACTCAAAGTAGTGGGTGCAATCGTTGAAACAACATAGATAGTCATTATCTTTCCATCCATGTTGAAGCAAATCCTTTGATGCAAAGGGGAAGGAACTCTGCCAAGTGGATGGAACCATGCTCGACCTAACAAAGCAGTAAAAGTGACAGGAATGTCAAGGGCCATGAACTCAGTCATCACTTCAATTAGCCCAGTTATGAATAGGGCTTTCATCCCGTCAGAGTGTTTGCGAGCACAATACTGTGTCAAAACCTTTTTCAAGACTTAAGGGGACATAAATAAGCTATGGGCATGTCTAGAGAATGGAGTCGTCGTCCCATTTTCTATTCGAAAAATGAATGATGGTAATCCAATCCCTCACTTCGAGAACTAAACTACCCTCATCCCTTCAGAAATGGGTTCGAAAAGTTAGGTGCGAACCAATTGTCTCGCTCGAATCAAAATCTAGCCTCTACTAGCGTATAGCAAATAAGAATAGCTTAAGTTGTTATACAATCCACCTAAATTGTTCATTTTATACACACATTTCTAATTTTATCTTTATTAAACAAATAAGGTAATTTTCAATCATGGTAGTTGTATATTCATACATAGAAGAAGGTGAGGAGAAAAGATAACATTCCCTTTCAAACATGGGCGAATGAGAGAAAGATTACAACAATTTTGTTATTCAACAAATGAAGTAAATTCTACTTTTAACACTTCATATATAACGTTCATTCATTCATATCAAGGCATATTCATGCATATTAAACACTGAACCTAATCAAATTAATTTGAGACTCAATAAATTATGAATTTCTAACCATCATATGTGAGTCTATTCAATGCTTATCAAGCCTCTTCATGGCATAAATTCATACATACATTAAATTATTCTAAGTAATGGTTTCTCACCATCAATGTGAGTCCACCATCACTTATGATATCGTAAAATTATTCAATTATATTTCTAAGCATGGCATATTCATACATTCATTCATATCAATCAACAAAAAGTCTAATTAAAGCCATAAACTAAAATCATGGCAATTTTACCTAGATAATTCTATCATGGTAATTCTACCCATTACTATTCTAGCATAATTCATAACAATTTATATTATCATGACATTTCTAGCCTAATCATGGCAATTCTAGCCTAATTCAATCAATAAATATCAAACCTGGCTATTCTAGTTCAATTCAACCACTCAAGGGTAAACACGATATTTCTTACCTATTCTATAATATCTCGTAGCATGCTTCAAAAATCATAAGTCTTCCTAGAATGATTCTAATCATGAACTCCTAAACATGATTCTAAGGCATTCGTAAAGAAAATAAACTCTTAATCATGTTTCTAGATAAACGAGAGAAAGATGACTTACCTTGACAAGCATTTCCATCTTACGCAACAAAGAAAGGGTTAAACAATTCATAAAATCCTAATCATGCTCCTAAGCATCAAAATAAATCTTAAATATGCTCATTCTAAGCAAAATAAAACCTAAACATGCTTAATTCTAAGCAAAAAAAAAAAAAAAAAAAGAAAAGAAAAGAGGAGAGAGAAGAGAGAGCTGCTCTCAAGATGTACCTTTTCTAGGTTTAGAGTAATAGAACACCTAAAAATATTAAACTAGAAAAGACTCCTTGAATTCTCAATTGTGTCTTCAAGAGGGAGAAAAGAGGATTTCAATGTGTCTTCAAAAGTGAGGAGATGGGGTGTTTATATAGTTGAGGGCTAAGTTGAAAAAAGGAAAGAAAAAATAAAAATGGAAGGTTATTAATGTAATTTTCCAAAAATGAGGGGAGGACAGTCGATCAGTTGTGTGAGAACCACCAGTCGACAGTGGGTGGACTGTCAGCCAATGGTGGGACAATTCCGACTATGGCCCACCAAACCCTTCGATTTTGCATTTTTTTTCAATGTAGTCTCTTCCTACCTTCAGCGGTTTGATCATGCGTAACTCTTTGAGTGCAACTCTAATTTGTGATCTATAAAATTTTGTGAAAATTAGACATCTGTAGCTTCATAACGGTATATGAGTTATCATTAGATTCCTCCTGGATTACTTTCTGCGATTTTTCAAAGTTATGTGTCAGTTTTCAAAGCTTTTGGTCAGTTTCTTCTCACCTTTCTTCCTTTTGCTTCCAAGGGCATTTCGATCATTTCTATTACTCGACATTCATCTTCACCTCATCATCGAGCCTAAAAAATCAAGTATCTGTAGCTTTCCTCTTACTTTGGAGAAGTTTGTGAGACAAAAATTGACAAAGTACTCTTACTTTGTCTATCTTCTTCTCATCATGGCATCCTCGCTTTTATCTGCATTCTATTAGATTTCTCATCATCTGCTTTCCTCTTCAATTTCTGCAAATGAGGTGTGCCCACTCAAGGGCTAAAGTGCATCCTTCTAATGCATACAATTCACTTCTTTGAGTGCAAATAATGTGCACTCTTCTAGTGTGGACAACTGCTTCTTTCTGATGCACATAGTGCATCCTTACGATGCATGATATGCACTATTCTAGTACAAACAAATGCATTCTTCTAATGCATAGAATGCATCCTTATGATGATAAGAAGAAACAAGTTTCAATGCACTTCCATCCTAGGGTTTGCTAGCACTCCTCAGTGCACCTATTCTAAGAGCTTCAAACACTTTTAAGTGCACCCAGTTCTTAGGGTTTTTAACGCTCTTTAGTGCATCTCTTCTTAGGACTTGTGCCTATTCTAAGGGCTTAAAATACTCTTAAGTGCATCTACTTCTTATGGTTTTTAACACTCTTCAATGCACCTTTTCTTAGGGCATATGCCTATTCTAAGGGCTTAAAACACTCTTAAGTGTACCTACTTTTTAGGGTTTTCAACACTCTTCTTGTGCCTCTTCTTAGGGCTTTTTCTATCTAAGGATTTAAAACACTCTTAAGTGCACCTACTTCTTAGGGTTTCCTCTAATGCATGTCCATCGAGAAAATGTTTATCATGCACTGCTTCTCGATCTTTAGACCTTTTTATTCTTCATGCCTTCAGCTGAGTATTCTTCATTCTTCTTTAATCTCTTCAGACTTTATATCTATTAGGTTGTATGCCTTTCTTCTGAGTATTCTTGCTTCTATTTTTTGTTTCTTTTAGTCCACTGGAGAAAAATTCTTGATTCATTATACTTTGGCATTCTTTGTTCTTGATCTCTTCAGATTTTGCACTCGTAGGACCTTTCAGTAGGGGAGTTCATATCATGTTGTTGATTCTTGAACTCACTGGGGATATTTTCATTGTCCTTGTAAATTCCTGAAAAATATCAAACATCTCTTGATGATTTAAAATCAATTCAAATTTTTACCTTGTTCAGTGTGTTCTTCAATAAATTGCTTCCTAGTCTTTGGAGGAATTCTTCCATGTGATTTCAAACAAAGATTCCATCGATTAATGTTATTCAACTTTTCTTGTGAGTTACTAAGCTATTGCCATGGCCGAGTGCTTGTCACCGGGACATTTGAAAATTGTTTCAGTATCTTAAAGTTGATGTAAAGGACTTCTTTTTCCTGTCTCTTTTTTCTCTTTCTCTGTCTCTTTTCTTTTCTTTTCTTTCTTTTCCTTTTTCCCTCTTTTTTCTTTTTCTTTCTTTCTTCTTTTTTCTTTATTTTTTTATTTTTTCTTTATTATTTCTTATTTCTTTCCTCTTTTCTTTTTTCTTTGCCCTTTTACCATTATGCCCCTCATTAAAAGGACAATAGGTTGGCTGTGGGAGGACCACTGATCAACGATTTGACTGTCGATTGGTCGTCAGTCGACAGTCGCCTGATGGTGGCAGGTCTATATGGGGACCCTTGGTCTTCCTCTGCTTCATTCGCATGCCATTTCTTCGTTTTTCATCTGATTTGCCTTATGTTTTCTCCTACGTGTTCATCTTGACTTCCTCTTTCTAATGGTGGGTCATCTAATCCATCTTGACTTGATTAAGAGAGATCTGATCTGGAGATCAATGTTGAGACATCTTTCGATAGACCAAGAGGTGCCTGTTGTCTACGATGTGGATTCTCACATGATTAACCAGGTATGCATTCTCCTTCATTCTTCATTTTTCCATTTTATAGGAATTTCTAGGCATGTATTCATATAGAGACTTCAATTTGTTACCTTAGGACTTCCATGAGAACAAGGTGTGTGGGTCATTTTCTAGAGCCCACAATTGGTTCTTAGAGATAAAAATTGAGGTTGTTATGAATAGGATTGCTGCTACCACATGCCTCTTGACACACTAATTGTGGATCATTGGTTGCTTTATGTGAGAGGTGGATGGACATGACTCACACTTTATATCTCCCAATTGGTGAGATGACTGTCATGCACTTCGATATTACTGCTCTGACTGGCCTTTTGTGTGGTGGGAAGGTTATACCCATTGATACTTGCATTACAGATTTGATAGATTAAAGAGATCTGGTTCGTCAGCTTCTTGGATGTGATGTGAAGATAAAAAACAACATTGCCATTTGGTACAATGCATTATACAAATATTGGAAAGAAGATCGGATCTAACTTTAGTCGAGGTAAATTAGTATACACATAGCTTCATCATGTATATGTTTGGATTGATGCTTTTTGACAATACGTCAAACACTACCTTCTTGACTTTGCTTCCTGCCCTTTGGGATCTAGACCAAGCATGGACCTTCGATTAGGGTCGTGCTGCTCTCGGCCAATTGTGCTTTGGTTTAGACTGTGCTTGTTGAGGTGTTACTGCAATTACCAGTTTTGCTCTATTACTTGAGGTAATTTATTTTCTTTTTACACTTCGTGTTTTGTCTTTATGAATTCCATTTTTAATTTTGTCTTTTTTATAATAGATGTGGCCTACAAGTGAGGAGTACTACCTTCCCCACTTCCTGCTTGTCAGAACTTTTCTTTCCCCCAGATGAAGAGGTGGGCTGCATGTCGTGCGAAGCTCGAGAGATCTCACGAGCTGGATTTCTTTCGTGATTACATCCACATGATGACCTACGACAAGGTAAAAGACATTATAGTCAATATTTCATTCTTAGTTATATCATAATCTCACCACACTTTTATCTTTCATAGATTTGTTCTGAGTGGTGGGGACCTGTTGAGAACTGGTCAACAGCTATCGTATTCTTCTTCCATGCATTGACATCATGATGTGGTATCCAAGAAACCGAGTCTAGGATTGGTTCAGAGGTTCAGATCATCATTAGATTCCTCCTTCTCTACCAATCCTGATGATAAATTTCGTTGACTTAGCTATGGAGCCAGAAGTGACTGTTTACATTGTTGGGATTCACTTGAGCGAGATCGAGTTTCCTTTGATGAAAGTTTCTTATGCTAAGTAGGCTCAAACCACATTGCTATATGCTAGGCCAGGTCAACCTATTGATGAGGTTCTTCGTCCCCCTGCTAGTGCTACTCGTGGCTCTTCCAGCCATGCTAGTAGCTCTTCCGCTTGTCGTGGGAAGAGATCGAGGGTTTATTCCTCTAATACTAGCATGTTTGCCTCTAGCCCCTATAGTTACTCTAGTTGTTCCAGCTGATCATGTGATTAATGACCTCTAGGCCTACGCCAGCAATGTAGTCTACACGTGGGATGCTAGGTAGATCAGCAGCCACGTGATCATTGAGAATTTGACCATGCCTGTTCCTTTGATTCCTCATGATACCCCTCTGATAATCTTCTGACTATGTATTCTTCAACTTTTATATTCTTCTTCAAATATATTTTAGCCATAAAATGCAATGTAATGCAGGTACCATGTTCTTTGATGGAGCATGTCTTTCGAATGCAATATGTCTTGTAGATGTCTCACCAGTATCAGGTAAAGCAATATTCTATGCTTCATGTATGCATGATTTTTATCTTAATAGTTTTTCTAACTATTTGCTTATTGCTTGGATTAGAAGAGTTGTTAGGAGAATACTCGTTTTGAGTGAGAGATTAAGCACCTTTATGCCTAAGTTGCTGCATTTTCTATTGATGATGATGATGATGATGATAATGGTGACGAGTGAGGACTATTGTCATTACTTTTCTTCATGTTGATTTCTTCCTTTCATATAAGAAAGCTCCTTTCTGTTGTGCTTCCCACTATTGCCTAATAGCGTTTTTGAGTACAATAAGTAGGCTTTTTTCGATTAAGCGTTTCCTGAGTCAGTGAGAAAGCTCTACTTTAAGCCTTTCTTCAGAGTTATTTAGTTTCCATGTATGAACTTTTATGCTTTGAATTTTTATAACGTACAATCAAAGCAATCAGTTATATGAACAAATTTCAAAGATTTAAGTGAAAATTTTCTATTTTTAGCTTCATGCACTACTTCTTAAAGTGTGCGTATTTTGAATAATTTACATTCAAATTTGCTCAAATTTTTTTCTACATCATCATTTATTCAATTTTGAACATAATTACAAAATCTAGAAGTTGCGTGGTTGAAACTGCTTGTCGGTATGCAAACCGCAATTTGAAAACAAGCAAAAAAGAATGTTGGAGGGCCTTTTACCCTAACCACCGTTGGCCGGTCATTGGACCGCTGGCCGACAATGGGATAGCTGGCCTGTAGTCCTTCCACGACTTGCAGGGGTCATTGTTCGTCTTTTCTTTTCTACTTCATTTCTTGCACTATTTAAGTGTTGTTTCTCTTGTGCTTTTCTCTACACTTTTTAACATATCCTCTCTCGATTTTTTAGCTTTCTTTCATAATTTTTTTACGTCTCTTCACGTTTTCAGTATGTTTGGGGCCTCTCTCTTAAAGCTTCTAAAAGATGATTACTGGAAGTGGCTCGAATCTAATAGTCTCTACAATTTGAAGTTCATTTAACTTGTGAAACTCGACATTCCTTTTCTCAAGGAGTGCACAACCTTTTGGGATTCTCATGATCATGTCTTCTGCTTCAATAGGTAAGAGCTTTGCCCTTTGTATGAGGAATTTTCTGCCATACTCAATGCTCATTCATCTAATTTTGAGAGCACCATTCTACTTACTATTGAGACAACATCGATTTATGATCTTACCGACTTCTTCGACTTTTCGATTTTTACCATAGGTATTCACACTAAATGTGGTAGAGTGACATTGTCTTTCATCATGCCTTTTCTTGAGATTATAGATAGGACCTCGTTCTATTAGCTCGCCTTTTTCAGTTCTGCCTTCTTGTATAGTTTCTACTAGTCTCATCGGATGGTCTCGGCAACCCACATCTTGTGACCACATTCCTCATATGGGACTCCGTTTCATGGTAGTTCCCTTGATTCTTGTTGAAACATTGATTAGCCTAGACCATATCTAGATCGGTCCGAGTTAGAGATTTGGTGGCAGTCTTCTGCTTCTTTAAGTACTTTCTTTTCAACTCTAATTTTTGTCTAAGTCTCCTTTTCAGTTTTTCAACTAATCGGGTTCATTTTTCTTCTTGTTTTTTTCATGCTCTAATTTTTGCCTAAGTGATGCGTTCGAAACTAGCAAGTATACTAGTCGCACAAGTAATAAAGTGATAAGTAAGATATCGTTCCCACGAGGATTGATTCTAATTGAATTTGTTATTTCCAGCAACAATAAACTAAACAGGGGGGGGATTTTTGTTGAATGCTTTACTAAATGAAATAAGAATGCAAGTAAAGAATAACAAAACAGAAAGTAAATTTGAATGAAAAATCAATGGAGAAAGCTGGTTAAGGGATCCTTCTCTACCACAAGATATGGATTTGCGAATTAATCGTAGAATTGTCATCCAATTACAGCATTGAAGTTATCAACCGTAGATAACAACAAGCTCTGTTATCCCAATCTTTCCTTACTTTGTTGTTAAATAAAACAAGCTCTTTATTTAATCTCTATCCATTAAACAACCTAGAACAAGCTCTCTGAGTTTAATTCAATGGATGCATTATGATAAGAAAGATAGGTTGATCTAAGCAATAAACACACAAGCTCGGATTATTTAACTTAGGTTATATTCTCCAATTGCAATCTCTGATCACAATTTTGCTACTACTGATTAGAAATTCAAGACAATTACGGATCAAGATTTCTAGTCTAGCAATAAATCACAACCAGATTATATTCAGTTGGCCACTCAAATACAATCAGCAAGCAATCATAAGCATTAAATATGGGAGAATACAAGCAACTTCAATTAGAGAATTGGATAACAATTCCTTACACAATCAACTTACAAAAACCATATCAGGGGCTTTGAAATCACCCTCAACCAATTCAGATTCAGTTACACATGTTTAAGAACGTGGTAAATACAATACAACATGGAGACATTCCAGAAAATGAAAGGGAAGGGAAAAACTTAGCAAATTTGATGTAATTCTCTTTGGATTGTAGTTCTTCCTCTTTCCAAGCTTCCTTTCTCCTTCAAGAACTCCAAGAGATGAAAGAATTCCAGAGCTGCAGCCTCCACCACGTTCTCCCCTCTTCAAGTTATGAAAATAAAACCCTAAAATGTGTTTAAATACTCTGCTACAGTAACGTGCTACAGTGTCCCGTATTATACATGCTACAGTGATGTGTGGAATTACATTTCTACACTTCTCACACTGTTTTGATTACAACTTTCGGTACACTGAATGGATTCATAAACCGTAAATTTCTCCAAAAAGTAGACTTCGAGAGCTTTTCAACGGTATATGATATGTCATCGGGTTCATTGTATATCAATACAATTAAATCCGAGAAGATGGTTGACTAGCAGAGGTGAAAATGAAGGGTTTTACTCCATTTTTGTGCAAGTTGCTCCAAAACTCCTACAAACATCAAAACCACACAAAAACATAAAAATACCAAGGAATATAGCAAATAAACATGGACGAATTGATATGAAAATGATATATAAATAGACACTTATCAAATTCCCCCACACTTAGACTTTGCTAGTCCTCGAGCAACTACAACGATATGAAAACAAAACTAAACTAAACAGAATCAAAGAAAAATTAAAACACACAAATGCTTCAACTTGCAAATAGGCCTCAAAGATTGTACTTAATTATAACCCAAGGAAAACTTCAAAATAATGCACTTGATCAAGAATTTTATCTCAAAGATTAGTTTCGCTTCACTTCAATTCCTCAAGTGTGTGTGTGTAGAGCCATTCTCACCTAATCACTTGTAACCCGGATGAGTTTATGCATAAAAATGAATCATATTTAATATTGAAGATGTGTGTATAAATGAACTCCATAGGCCTGCTTTTCAAGTCACTCTCCACTAATGTAGACATGCACAACACCAAGGATCAAGTAGGACTTTATTAAGCTTGTAACGTTTGGCTTGGGTGAAGGTATGATAAAGGATAATAATTTGGCTCAAATCACCCACAAACACATAAATCATTCAAGACTATGTAGAGCTCAAGCCTATAACAAAACTTCATTTCAATTCACCAGGTTACTCCCCCAAACTTATTTAGAACACTCAATCTTTTTTTTTTTTTTGCAGAAAACAAAAGAAAACTACACCCCCACACTTTGTTGTTTCATTCTTTTTAAGAACACTTAAGGGTATAGATCTCTTATTCTTCTTCTTTTGTTCTCTTTTTTTTTCTTTTTTTTCTTTTTTTATTACACTTCCCCTCCCCCACACTTAAACAACACATTGTCCTCAATGTGTTAGTACTGTCTCTTATACACATCTAGATGTGTATAAGAGACAGGCTTATTGTTATCTACGGTTGATAATTTCAATAGTATAATTGGCTTTTTTTCTGTTTTTTTCTTTTTTTCAACACAATAGAACCTCACCTTGCATTCTCATCGACCATCCCAACCTCCTCTGAACTTCCACACCATAACATAGCTCAAAATTTAATTTGTGAATGATCGCATGTCGTCATAGTTAGGGGATAAACTGTTTGGAACAAATTCATTTGAGGTTAGGAAATCTTTTAGTGAGTTAACAAAGAAAAAGGCTTACAAAGGCTCAAAGGGGTAACTAGGGATCAATTTCAGTCAAGGTTGGCTATTAAGGCTCAAACGGTCCAAAGATGGCCTAAATCATTTCCCCAATGTTGCACAGTCTAGGATTTCGCCTTGAGTGACCATCAAACAAGTTCTAGAATTCATTGAAATCTGAAGAAACATTTAAATTACATAAACTTTCTCTAAGTGAACAAATAACTCAGTGATAATAGCTCAGTGCTCAATGTTGCCCAAGGAATCAAAAGCAAAGCGAAAACCAATAAACATTTCAAGCACACAGATCCATGCATCATTTATCATTTTCCAAGAGTTATTCTTAATTCAATCATTATCTTATCATCGACCCACAAAATGCAAGAAAAGAGGTACGTGGCGTTGTTACACCTGAGTCAAGATTGTATATTTCAACAATCCTTAGGACCAGTAGCCCGCAGACTTAAGGTTTCCAGCCTATATATTATGAAGAACAAAACAAGAAACAAGACACTTCAAACAACATGAAATAAACAAACTACAGATTTACTGAGAGAGAATGCGTTTCAAGAGTTAAGAAACCCCCATATTCTGCCATTCTCAGGTTTTTCCACAATGTTTTTTTTTCGAATCGAAACTGATAAAGACAAAAACACACAACTCGAAATTACATAAAACTAACTTACTCAGAAAATAATAAAGTCCAACAAATCAGCAAACACAAACAAGTCAGTTAGAATGGGTCTAAAAAGTTTAGAAGTTAGCCCTCCTATCAGCCTTTATGGATTAAAGAAATCCGAATGGCGTTTCAAGAGACTTGACTTTTTAAGCCCACCACTCTAAAAGCCAAGATTAGAAAATATTACCTGGTGTGAAAGAAACCACCTGAAAAAAAAACTCACTCAAATAACACATAAAGAGAAAGCAAACGAAAATGAAGTCAAACACAGATGAGATTACAAATGGAGCGTTAAATCCAGTTTACGCCTCTTATTGCCTTCTCCAAACCAATCTATCCGAGATATTGTTGGATCATGCGAATAGACGAATGCTTGTAATTTGTCAATTAACTCCCCTGCAGTTGAAGCTGTAACCAGGATTTGCCTCGCCGACTGTGAGATGAAGTTTTTTTCTACTGCTTGATCACGAAAAGACAACAAACCATCAAAAAAATTATTGACATTTAACAAACCAATGGGTTTCCGATGGATGTTTAGCTGTGCCCAAGAGGTGATTTGAAATATCTCCTCTAATGTACCATAACCACCCGGCAAAGCTATAAATGCATCGGACTTAACAACCATATGTGCAATACGCTCATGCATACTAGAACCTGTAACTCTTCTCCGATTGTGTTGCCTACGATATCTCGTACAGCTAATGGTTTAGGGATAATGCCGAGTACAGCTATGGTTTAGGGATAATGCCGAGAACTTTTGCTTCCTCCTAAGGATGCAGCTATCGCCACACACCCCATTAACCCAAGACTACCCCCTCCATAATCACTGAATACCCTCGCAGCTATTTCCTCACAAGATCAAGACTCGCTTTTGTAAACTCTCCATCTTTATACCAAATTGCATCCACAAAATACGCATATATTTTGGAATCGCCGAATTGGTGTTTTCCCTTTCTCATTTCTAAAATGCTCTACCTTTGGTGTAAGACAATGAGCAAGTTAGGTCATATGCTTTTCAAGTGCAAGACAGGTTATATAATGACCTTTGAAAATATACAGAATGGATATATACACACGTAAAACTCTCAAATTTTGACACATGTGGACATAATTTCGGTGGGGGTTGCTCGATGCAGATTTATCGCCCCAAGATTGAAAAAATGAGATATGCTTTCGGCGAGGTTTGGCAAAACCTACACACTTGTCTCCCACGTGAAGCATGAAAAGTAGGGATTACTTACGGCGGAGGTTGACAAAACCTCCACACTTGTCTCTCACATGTGCATGAAAAATGGAGATATACTTTCGGCGGAGGTTGACGAAACCTCCACACTTGTCTCCACGTGTGCTTATGACATGGGGTAGTCATATGTTTTGTCAAAAAGAAACTTAAATTTAAAACAACAAATCAACAAACAACAACAACACAAAAACAACATTGATAATCAGATCAAACGAAACAAGAAAAAAACTTCTACAACAACAACAC